>CM020063.1:3905394-4191151 GCA_009769605.1 Bucorvus abyssinicus
GAGGAAGCAGACTGCTCTCGAAACCATTTTATAACTCACATGCAGCTTTCAATGCTTGTTTTGCTGCACAGACTCTATTTAAAGTTATTTGGAAGAACTAAAAATTATTTTAAAGTCCTGTTCAGGAAATGAAATGTTTATTTGCGTTTGGCAGTGTGACACTCTTGGGTTTAAAGAAGAAACTTGCCTTGAATTCAAGTGAAAGCATCTGTCAGCCTTCTTGTCCCGTGCAACTTCCGTTTTCTGTTTTCAGAGATGCTTGCCACGCAAGTGCATTCAGTAATTTTCTTGTATTGAGTTTGAGAAACTGAAACTGAGCTTTTCTTGTAACTCTTAGGTGCAATCTAGGCCCAGGGCTAGATGCTCAAAGTATTTTTATTTGCAATTGATATAGACTCATCTCCCCAGTGTAGCTGCTGCTTGAGATAATCCTATGTAGAATGGGCAGAGTCTCTGAATTCGATCAAAGTTTCTCTGCTGTTCTTGAATGGGCTTAATTTTAATCTTCTCTTGACTGCGTACTGAGTAAAACTGGAATCCTTTCATGTAATTTGGAGTTAATCTGTGTAATTAGTTGCTGCCATATATAATGGAAGCCAAAACCGTGCTAGCATTTTTAAAAAGCAAAAAAATTCAAGCAGATCTTCCTGTGGATGATCAACATGGTTAAAATAGTATTAAAAATTGAATCCCAGCTGTTCTTGAAGCAGTGTTACCTTTTGTTATGAATTACTAGCATTATTTACTGAATCATATGGACTCGCTGCATATTATGGTGTTTCTGGCACCTTGTTTAAAAACAGCTGATACCAGCCACTTCTGAAGAGAGGATACTAACCCTGTGATCATGATTCCTTTGTCACTGATTCCTTCTGTGGACCATCAGTAAATGAATGAATATTGATGACATAAGTCCTGTAATGTTTCTTTTAATGATGTTTCTTCCATGTAACTTTTTTCTAGACCCAGAGCATCTTGAAAATTTTGAGAAGTATCTCAAGTCAATGAACTGCTCAGAAGAAATTTGTCTGCTCACCACATTTGCTCAGATGGCACAAACCAAACGGGCTGATGTTGATGAGGATTTCATCAAAATCATCGTTTTGGAGATATATGAGGTGAGCACTATTACTGGTCCATTCAGGAAAAGAATGGATGTGCTCTTTTCCTAACAGTGGAAGGTCTGAAACATTCATGTCTTCTGTAGTTTGTTCTGCTGTGGAACAAAGAAAGTGCTACTTCGGAGGATGATAATCCAGTACTGAATTAGAATATCCTGAAGTGCATGTTTTTCCCAGAGAAGGAACAGCTTCTCTGTAGACTAAGCCGTAATGAAACAAATAAACAAAAATATATTTGTTTTGCTTTTTTGCTTTATTTTCCTCACATAGATATAACTTGTAGCTCTGGAATTCATTGTGTGGTGGTTTTTTTCTGTTATGGTACGTGGTGTTTTTGTTCGGTTGTTTCTGTTTTGGTTTTTTTTCAGTGTGTGTGTGGTGGTGGTGTTCCTTTGTTTAGTTTTGGACTTCGGTTTTGGCACTGTGACATAATAATTTCTTTATCTTGTAGGGCAATCAGTTTCAGTTTAGATGTTGGCATTTATCCACTTTGTCCAGGATCACCAAGAGCAATTTAGTTCTGTTTTTTCCAAAAGACGGTTTTTTGTGGTCAGTGAAGCTCAGTCATAACTTCTCTCTGCTTGTCTTCTCAGGTGTCTTACGTTAGTCTTTCCACAAGAGAGACATTTTCAAAAGTTGGTCGAGAACTCTTGGGAGCGATTGCCAGCATCCACACACAGATTATTTCTATACTGCTGGATCGAGTGAGAGAGACCATCGAGAAAGTTGGGATGGTAAGTGCTAATGTCCATCATTTAAAGCAGGCACCCAGTTAAAACTAGAGGCCATACCAGACTGCGGTGTAAGACGCAGCTTAGTATGAATGGATCATGTTAAAAACCTGTCCATGGTTTTTTGATCATACCACTCTTTCAGGCAGAAGGGTATAATGCTGATTATTGTTCCATACTGAGTACCAATTAGCCTTCTTCTTTTCTACCCCCAAAGGTTTCTTTATATCTGTTTAAAGAGCTGCCATTGCACCTATGGAAGCCTTCTTCATCTGAGATAGCACTGATTCGTGACTGGTTATTAAATTACACTCTGACGACAGTGGAGAATAAACTATCCTGCATTATCTTGGAAGGGTTAAACTGGGGATTCGGTGAGCATGTACGTATTAACAGCAAGAGGCCTGAATGTGATCAGTTTTACAGAGTAAAAGTGTTACTCAAGCTGGGACTATAACTGAATTTCGAAACACTTAATTACATGCTTTTATATGATGGCTGTACACTTGATGTCATAGGATGGGAACTTGACAATAAGTTTGCAGTGTTCTCCCTGAGGATTTGCTTGTGTTGCTTTCTTGTGGTGCTGCAGCTGAGATTAAAAGAGGTATTTAAGGAGGAGTTTCCTCTCTAAATCAGAGGAAACAGGTGACAGGACAATTTTTGTGAGTCAATTGTTTAAGATATCTCTGGCTGCAGAAGTAGAGGAATCCTTCAGGAAGTGTATATGGAACTGATGTGTCTGTGGTTTGCAGGCTGGTATCCAGGTATGTTTTTTGCAATGCAAGAAAAATAATTATTGAAATGAGAGATTTCAAAGCCCTGAGCATTATTGAAATGATTGGAAAATATTCCATAGAGTGGGATACTCCAGGAGCTCCATCGGTTCAGGATCCACTTGAGGGTGAATCTTTTTTCGGAGAGAAAACAGAAATATATGAGGGGAAAAATCCTGTTGCCTGTGTTCAGTGATTCATTTTAGCCTTGTAATATGTGCATTTGATCATACTGAACTCTCCTCTTTGCTGAGCTGATACTTGCACATGAAGATTTTTTTTCTCTGTTTCTTTCTGATTTGTCAAAACTAAGGAATGGTCGGGAAAACGAACTGTGAGGCTGTTGCTGTGCAGTAACGGGGTCATGCCTGTGCTCTTTGATATGGGAGGAAAATAGTTCTTTAATGTGGTGATTGATAAGCGGAATTACGATGTTTTGATACAAAAAAAGTGGTATGTTTTTTGGTTTTGCTTTGTTTTTAAAGGCAAGATTTCCAGTTTGTGTACTATGTAATTTAAAATGCCATCTATGGATCTTTGGATTAATTGTGGTAAATCCACCATAAGCAGCGACTATGGTGACTTTTTCCTGTAAATAATGTATCTGTTGAGCTTTGTATTGCCCAGTACGAGCTCATTATTCTTCAGTGTTGGGTCAAAATTTTTCTTACTGGACAAGATTTTGCCTAGGTATTACAATACCTAATCTCTTTCTGGCTCTTGAAATTAAGAATTATTTCTCCATGGTGTGACTGAATGCTTCATTTAAGAGGTCTCTACAACTGTATCAAAGTTTTGTGGTGCGTTTCTTGTTTTAGCAGGATGCTCTTCACCTGGATCCAGCTGTCCATTCTGAAGTTGCGTTGATGGTCCTGGAAGCATATCAGAAGTACCTCTCTCAGAAACCATATGCTGGGCTGCTTTCTGAAAGCATAAAACAGGTATTCCTTCTTCAGAATTACAGGGAATAGATTATTGATAGTGATAGATAGGAAAATCTGCAGGCCAAGACCTTGTTTTCTTTCTTTTTTTTTAAAAGCTATGCTATCTTGATATTACTACCAACTCTCAGTATTTCTGCACTCACAGACCTATTTGAAGATACTGACAAAGTTGAACATCTATAGGAGAAATAGAAATGTTAAATTGTCTTCCTTGTAGGTTTACATTATTATCCAGCCTGTAGTTGGGTAGTTGCAAACTGTCCTTGCAAATCATCCTTTACTCATGCAGAGCTGGCTCATGCTTGCTTCATGAAAGGCTACTTAACTATTGCTGGTGAACATAAGAGACATCCTTCCTGTGTCTCCAGCTATTAGTCTCACCTTATTTACAGACTCAGGATTTTAGGAGCTTTCAGTAGCGATCATTGCTGTGTTACCTGAACACCCTACAAACATTTATTACATTGATTTTTACAGCACACTGGCTCCAAGTTACAGAAGGGGAATGGAAGGATAGAAAGATCAAGGTTAAAAATCCCTTTTTTGGATATTGAATCCAAGATGCTTCTATTAATTTACTCAGAGCTTTTAGCATTGTGTTGTGCTTTGTCTTCTCAGTATTTCTCGTACAGTGCTTTCTCCTCCCCTGTGCTTTTTTTCCGCAGTCTTTTCTTCCCACACTTTGTTCCTTATAGTTTCTGCTCTTTTCTGACTTGCTTTTCTGCTCTATTTAATCATGATTTGTTGTCTTGTGCCAGCTAGATGAGTTCTCTTTTTAAACCTATTTCAGCCTCGGTTGCCACTTGTATTGGTGAGTCTGTCCTGACTTGCATGAGCTTGTAACTGGAATTTGAGAGAAAATAATGCCTGGGTTTGTGTACCTCCCCTCAGAGAGGATGAAATATCTGCATTGACTCCTAGCTCTGCAATTTACGCTGTACAGTAGTTTTTCACAAAGATTTATAATTTGTTCTGATCTAGACAGAGTCTTCATGATAATGGACATGTGCACATGGCAGAGATTGCCTGTCCGCAGACAGATTTCTGACTTCTTTCTAAGGAGAGACTGCCAGGTTTTAGGCTTTTTTTGTTAACAGTGTTGTTTTTGTGTATATATTTTTTTGTTTTCCTTTCACTAGCAGTCTTAAACAGCACTAAAGATTGTGTGGTTTGTGTTTTTTTTTTTTTTCTTTAAGTAGTATAACTAAGATTTGATCCAAGACCAATATCTACTTTGGAAGACTTAGTATAGGTTGATAGCCTTTACCAAGAGGGATGGGTGGGGGAAGAGGGATGGTGGAAATTAGGGCCATAGAAACGGAGATTTCAGGTAAATTTAAGTGGTGGTGCTACGTGGTGTGTCTGAAAAATTACTACTGTTGCTCTTATCTCGTGTCACAATATTGCAATAGAAGAGGAAACTCTTCCAAGCTGACCCAAGTGCTAGACTAGTGCCGTACATGCTGTAGTGCAGCTGTGCTTCATCTCATTCCTCTTCCTGCTGCTTTGTTCCAGGTCTCCTACTTGGCCAACATTGTCCGATATGGAGAAACGCCAGAGACTTCTTTTAATCAGTGGGCATGGGGATTGATTTTGAGGTTAAAGCTTCACAGAAATGACTGTGGCATGCAGCATGGCTGGCCTGCCGTCCCCATATGTGACAGCGTGCTAGACATGACGGAGTCGGTCACGCTTCACCCCCTGCTGAAGGCTGTTAAAGCGAGCGTCCCTATCGGCTGTTACCTGGCCCTGGCCATGACCACGCTAGGTCACAGGTAAGAGTGCTTTTTCGTGTGTGCCCTGGATAGTTGGCCCCAGAGCAACCAACCTAACGATGAAGTGAGGGCTATTAACTTCTTTATGCATGCTTAAAGAATAAGGGACTTCTGATGCAAGGGATTGAGCAGTCTTTCAGGGACTGTAGTTTCAAACAACATGCCATTTTTTTTGCTAATACTATGTTTTGCCTTCTGTATGTTCAGGTCAAAATAGTCATTAGAAATAGTATTGAAACTGAGGAGTTAGCGTGATTGCTATAGGCGGAGATGTCTTTTAACTACACATTCTGAAAGGGCTGTTCTGCAGCTAATTGTAACAAAGCATTCAGAAAATAGTGAAGAGAGGAAAACCACTCACACTGGTAATGATAAATAGAGAGCTTTGTAACCTTGACACTGAATCTCCTAGCCCTGACTGTGTTCCAACACAGCCTTCTCCAGTGCTTTCAGATGGTTTGCAGGTAAGGTTCTTGGACATAGCCAAATGTGCTAGTTGGTTGAAGTACAGAACCAGCTATAATCAGCCTCTCCCAGGTTTATTTTCCCTGAATCTGTCATCTCTGTGATTATCTCTTACTCATATTAAAAATTTTGACTAACTCCTGTATATAATATTGCTTTACTCTTTAAAAAAACTGTCTTGTCTGGCTTCTCCTCCCCCAAGCCATTGCTTGATGCTAAGGTTATGCCATACATAATGTGCTTCTTCAAAGCACTAGAGTAATTTTAGGCTGATATGAACGTATACTGGTTTGAGAGTGGAAATTTTTACAGGACTTTAAGCATGGAATGAAAAATAAGGAACATCTTCTGTGTGTTTTTTGGATTTTTTTCCTCCCAAACTCTGTTTGGCCTTGTGAAGAACCATTTGATGTTACTATCCTATCTAAACAATAGTACTGACATTTATCACATGCAAAAGTTCAAGACCAGTTATGTTAATGAGCAGAAGAATCAAAGCGCTGTATTGTACGCTAGTGACTTAATACAGTATTTAGTTTTTGTGACCTCAAAGTAGGCATAGGGTTAATGTTTTACATCTTTTCCTAGTGTGCAATTCTCCTTAGTTAACAAAAATTGCTGCAGAGCATTGTACCAAATAAGGTGCCACTAGTGAGTTTTCTGAACAGTATAGGATTCATCTCAGCTGACTGATCTAAGTACCTGCTGCGAGGAAACCCTCTGAGCTCAATCTGTAGGTAGTGAGGGAAGTTGTCCAGAGCATCATCCACCCTGAGGAGATGTCAAAGCAAGATAATGTGAAACTCCTTCTGTAGGTTCTTCCTTTGCCTGGAGAGGGAGGCTAGCTGGCTAACTTAGGCAAGAACACTGAGCTTTAAATTGATTGAAACAGGGTGGATGAAGACCCCCTGTTTCCAATGATTTCTGGAAGACAGGACACAAACCCCTTGAAGGGCAGAGAATAACTTACCAAATCTGTCAGCGACTGTGTGACTCTACAGCTGAAGAAAAAGTGCTGTGGATTTAGCTGTTTAGGATTTCAAAGATGAAGCGTAAAGGTGTAAATGTCTTTACATCTCAATTCACAAAAAAAAATTAGACACTGTCTCCCTTTCTGCTGATAGTCAGTGTGTTTTTCATTATTTATTTTGTTTGGGTTTTTTTCTTTTTTTCTTTTTCCTTTTTTTTTTTTTTTTTTTTAACAGCATTGAGAAGTTCTGTGCCGAAGGAATCCCTCTTCTGGGTGTACTTGTCCAGTCTAGATACCTGAGAACAGTAGTCCATGTTCTGGATAAAATTTTACCCTTGTTTTACTCTTGCCAGTATTATCTCCTGAAGAATGAACAGTAAGTGCTATGTGTTCCTAATATGTTTATTGATCGAGAACAATGAAAGTTAGTCTTAAATTTATCAGGCTTTGTTCTGGGTTTTGCATCTGGTGACATTGCGATGCAGGTGGTGGGGATGTACATCTGGTTTATTTGCTGAACTACTTTTTGACATTGACTGCGGTTGAGAAAGTAATTGTAGGAGTGTGTCCTACTGACATCACATGTACAATTGTCACTGATGCTGCGCCACAGAATTGGTCCTCAGAACTGTGTTCAATCCTGATAAGCTGCCTTGAATTACCATCTGCCATGAACTGCTCATGCAGTGCCTGTGGTACGGTTAAAATGGAGCAATTAGATCTGCAGAATGGCTGTGAATCAAAGTCCTCGTATATGGGTGTCACCAGTGCTGTTGAGCTCGTTTTACCTTCTCTAGAAGCAGGTTTTCTGTATAATATACAGTAGGAGAAATTTTAGAATTAATTTGATTTGTTGACATCCCTAGGTTTTTATCTTATATCCAACTGTTCCTTCATCTGGATAGTGGAGTCCCTCAAGGTGTGACCCAGCAGGTTACCCATAAAGTAACACAGCACTTGACAGGAGCGAGCTATGGAGAAAATGTTAAGCTGCTCAGTAGTATGATACAGGTAAGAAGATTATTTAAAAAAAAAAAAAAAAGAGGGGGCACACACACGCATTTAAACACAGGAGGGCTTTTTTGACTGAGTTAGTTTTTAAGGTTAGAAGGGATACTGAATCTGGCAGTTCTGCACCCATGGAGTACCCTGCATCAAGCACAAATGGTTGGGTTTGGTTTCCTGAAATATTTCTGTTTAAACTTGCCTAACTCTGGCAGGGCATGTGACACTGGACATAACAACAATATGTGCTTTCCAGATGTGTTGGAAAACAGATTTTCTAATACAGGTCAAAGCTGCCTAAGAAGGGAATATGCAGCACTACTTTCTTGCTTGTGTTAGCTGAGGAATGCAGCAGATATATTGATGTTTGAAAGCTTTACTTTTAACCATTAATTTATGGCTGTGGTAGGAAAAGAACATTGCTGTGTTAGGGACCAGTAGTATTTTTTCTAACTGCAGAGAGATCAAGAACCACCACCCACTAGCATTGGAGAGGGGTAAAGACTCAAGGGGAACAGACCTATCTGGGAAGTCGTTGTGCAGGAACAGCAGGTTACACTTCAGAAAGAAGTGCTGTTTATGCCTGCAGGTTACAGGGGTCCCATTTATGGCTATTGTGTCTGGTTTTGCTGATTGCAGAAGAAGCGCAGCTCTCCAGGCTGCAGAATCTGCAGAAATTTGGTGGCTGGAGATGACAAAGCTGTTTTTCCCTAGGCATGGAGAGCATTGTTGTAAATTATTTAAGTATAGGCCCACAGCCTTATGCAGACAATTCTTCAATAAATTCTTAAACTTTAACTGAAGCTGCAGTCTCTTGAATAATTTTGCCCTTTAATTTGTCAGACTCACATTTTCCTAAGTGACCAGCCAAACGGAGTGGGGCCGGCTGCAGTACTGGAGTTCTGGGTTCAGGTCCTCACCAGCCAGCAGCTGTGGCACAGGGACAGGGCAACACTATTCTTGCTGGATGACTTATGTAAAGCTGCTTTTCAGTACAGTCAAGAAGACTGTGTGCAAAAGCTGCTTTACCAACAACACAGGGTGAGTAGATGTGGTGTATTGGTGTGGCTATTGAGTAAATGGCCAGTTCGTGTGTTCCGCTTGCTAATTTTGATGTGAATATATTTTCCTGAAGTGCAACAAGAACAGTCATGGTGATGAGTGTTAGTGGGGTTATCTGATTTGTTTCTGAGCAGGTCAAGATCAATGAAATGTCTGATATTGTCATAAAAATAAAATAATTAAAACCTGTTTGGAATACAGGTTTCATTCCTGAGTTCTATCATAGTTACTTTAATTTGTGGTCTTTGCATTTCAAATGTTCAATAGTGTGTTTAGAACAAACAGAGCCTCCTCTCCTGAAAAAACAAGTGCTATCACTATAACAGAGTCTTTTCACTGAAAAAGAACTAAAATGCAAGCAGGCATTTCATTGGTGTATGGCTGAGCTAAGGCTGGGAAGTAGCAACACGAGGCAGAAAGGAACCTGGAGGAAGGTAGAGTGACAAACCTACCTGCAGCTTGTAAATCACCTGTTAGGCTGCTTACAAAAAAAACCCTAAATGTTTTCTGTTTCCATGCAGAACGCTTTGGGCTATCATTGTGACAAAGGTCTGTTGTCTTCGCTTGTTAGCTGGATTGTGGCAGGCAATGTGACACCTTCCTTTGTTGAGGGCAATGCCAATTCCTCTCAGGTAAGTCGTATGATGGTGTTGTATGAACAACCCTGGGATAAGCAGTATACAGGTGGCAATTTCTTTTTCTGCTTCTGCTGGTTTTTGCAGATTTTTTCTGTTCCCTCTTTCTTCATCTTCCAGCGTTTCTGAGTTTTCTTGTGACAAAATCCTAATGTAGCCTAAGAGAGTGCTGCGGGTTTATTACACTAAAGGGAACATGCCCAGACTTTGATCTGTGTCCAAGAATTTGTATAATAGGATTCATTAGTTAGGATTTCTTTCAATCTTCAACTGTTCTCCATATGTGAGAGAGAATACTGAATTACTTTTGGATTAGATCAGTCTTTATCGGATAAATATTTTGAATACTAGTTGCTTTCTCTCTGCTTAAGCAAGTTCCTCATAGTATGGGTGGGAGAGAGGAGATCTTATTCTACTGGGTTTGAGGAGGTTGTTTCCTCCAGAACTCCCTGGATAATTCTGTCCGTTGTCCCTGTTTTCCCCCTTCTTTCCCAAGATTGTAGAAAAAACAAAGGGTAGGTTTCAGCACAGATAAGGAGGAAACTGGTTTTCCGTTTTCTGGTTGAGGTATGATAATGCTTTTGCAACTTTAGAATGAGAACCTGACAAAGATATATTCCTCTTAAGAAAACAACAAGATTACTAATCCCATTATCAATGTTTCTGTTATTAATGTGCTGTACAGGTGTGGTTTTCGTGGGTGGTGTTAAATATGGAGTCAATATTTGAAGAAGATTCACAGCTTCGCAGAGTTGTGGAGGGGGAGTTGGTTATTAATGCTTCAACTCCTGATCAAGCTTTGAAGGTGAGAGGACTGTTCATCTGCTTATATTAGAGAGAACTACTGCGGAAAAGTGTTTTATTGTTTAGTTTTTATCTTACGTACTTTTTCTTACCAGGATAAAAGCATAACTCATGCTTTATCTGGCTTTCCAGGAGAAAATATATCTCAAGGAAGTTATCTTTTACATTTTGAGTGGAACACTTAAAAACTACTGTGCAAATACCTGCTTTTTAATATACCTTCATTAACAGAAAACTTTAGTCACTAATTAGAGCTCTCACATGGTTTTCTGGGTCATTTTCATGATCTTCCATAAATTTATTTTATACCACTGAGATGGGGAGTGCACATACTGTTATTTTATAGGTTGGAAAATGTGTCTGTATTTCAAAGATCATTTCTCAGATGATCTGAATTTTGCAGAATTCTGGGCTTTACTTTTCTCTGTATTTGCTGAACTATTTTCCAAGACTTTCAAAACTGTTTAGAGGTCTCCTTTAACAAGGCACTTAGTCAGGTGTGCTTTAAGCCATGTTGCAGCATTTTTCAGGTTATTTGCCCAAATTCAGTTACAAATTCTGGAATGAAGCAAGTGGAAACTAAAGCTGTTCAGTCTCTAAGTGTAACTTTTGGCCCATCCTTCATGTCAACTGGTTCAGTGTGTTTTAATGAAGAAGGAAGTATAGAAGCTCTATGAAAATAGGTTTGCATGGGCTATGTCCAGACTGGCACTTATCTTGCATCCTTGGAGACTAGTCTGGAGAACATTTGACCCTTGTTTCCCGGTTTAGCTTGAAAACAGTGAGATAGTATGTGGCAGTGAGTGGAAAAGGATGCTGAGAGTTCCTGAGGTTTAGTGTGGGAGATGAAGTAGTGCCAGAGTCTGTGCTAAGACCTGGGAACTCAGAAAAGCCTCCCATTCCTCTACTTCAGGTACAGTCCATGGGAGCCTGGTGTGTGACTTTGTAATGATTTAGTGGGTCTGTGGAGTAGTGTTCCATGTTACTAATAAAGAGTGCTGCTGCTCATACGTTGATTTAAAGAATTTTTTCCTTCTATTTTCTTTCTTCACATTAGTTTCACTTTACATTTCAGATTTTCAGTAGGGCTCTGTAGAATGTAGTCAGGAAAAAGGTAAAAGTAGCATGCCGTCAGAATCTGTGTCCTCATATGGCTTAAGACTCTTATTTTTACTGGTTGGAATGTCCTGTGTCCTTCACTATTGCTACTTTGTTCTCTAACATCACTGTCTAAACCAGGAACATCTGCCTCTGTGAGGAAGAACAGTAGTTGACTGTAATTAACACTGTGGCCCTTATGTGGACAGTGGAAGTGTTCAAGACTAAGTTGGATGGGACTCTGAGTAACCTGCTCTAGTGGAAAGTGTCCCTGCCCATGGCAGGGGTTTGGAACTAGACGACCTTTAAGGTCTCTTCCAACCCAAACCATCGTGTTATTCTGTGGCCTTGCATCACAGAGCCATCATGCTATTTTGTTTTTAAGCATCAGAGGTGTAGCACTGCTCTCTAACAGCTTCCAGCACAACTGTGGGCTGGACAGCTCTTCCTCTAAGACCTATTACAGATGTGTGAAAGTTTCCAAAGTTTTCTCCTCCATAATTGCCAGGTTTTCATGCTATGTTAGTCTGTTGAGTTAACCTCTGACAGCCTGTTGGAGGGAACTGCAGCGGAACACGTGTCTGAAAATACTCTTTTACAGAAAGCACAGACCCAGCTGAAGCTGCCCATCGTACCGTCCCTTCAGAGGCTCATGATTTACCGCTGGGCTCACCAGGCCCTTGCTACCCCTGCTGATCACCCTCTCATGCCACTCATCTGGCAGAAATTCTTCCTCCTTTACCTTCACCGACCAGGACCACAGTATGGGTGAGTCTGAACGTACGGGCTCTAGCAGATTAGCAAGCACTAATAAATTTTCACTGCTAGTGAGATGAAGTGCCTCACACTAAGACTTCACCTTAAAGCATTGGGTACCAGCAACTTCGCTGAAGAGTCAATTTATTTGCTGATTTGACCCTTGCGACTAGACTGTGTTGTGCCTTTTCTTTCATTTTTTAGATTACCTGTAGATGGCTGTATTGGAAGACGTTTCTTCCAGAGCGCAGCTCACGTTAACTTACTAAATGAGATGAAGCAGCGTTTAATAGAGGTAGCAGACTTCCACCATGCTGCCAGTAAAGCACTAAGAGTGGAGAGCCCTGCAGAGGGCACTGACAGATCACCAGAGAAAGCGAGCTGCTCACCAGACTACCTGACTTCACCAGAACTGCATAAGGAACTTGTCAGGTAAAAAAAACCTGCCCCATTCAGTCTTAGTCAGCACAACTGCTAGAGTGCAGTCTTAGCTCTGGAAGACATGAAGGGATGCGGTCCTTGGCTGACCTAGATGTGCTGTAGGCACTTGTTATGTACATGGATGTGGTGAAATCTCTTCCTCTATTGATACAACTAAATTAAAATGTTGTTAATAAAGTTCTTGCTCCCTTTAGGGGAGAGCTTTGCTTTTTAATGAACGGTATCCCCATGCTGGTAAAATACTTGTTGTTTAGACACATCTGCTACCGGTATGTACATCACTAGCTATAAATGTAAAATGCTACTTTGTGTGTATATATATCTGTTTGTCACAGATCGTGGCCTAAATTTATGTCTGAGTAAGATTACTTCACCAGGGAGTTTATTGAGGACTCCAGCACCTGGTTCAGTTAGTACAATTTAGTTGGTTAGCATGGTTAAGTTGAGCTGCAACAAGTGTGTTCTGTGCCTGCTGGAAAGTGATACATCTGCTTAACCAACACCTTAGCACAAGTCTGTCTTCTCCCGTTGGAGTAGGCTGAGGAGCTGCAAACAGTCGCTTACCGCAACTCAGCTGATGAACACTCACTTTTATACAGGGTGGTAACTTCTAAGAACTATGTATCTCATGCAGACCGCATGCTATGCTGTTCAGAATCCCGTGGTTTGGTTATACAGAGACTTCTGATCTGAGAAGATCTACATTAAGAAATGGTTTGCAGTATTGCAGTATCCAGATATTCCCAGAAACTTGTTGAAAGGATTGTTTGGAAAGAGTCCGTTGTTCAGGGGGTTTGGGCTTATGGAATCTGAGCTTCTTTCAAGTGCTTCCCTCCCACCCCCAGCAATCAGCAGGTAGTGTACTAACAACAGAGATCATAAATCCTCCTTGGTCATTTGTAGAAAGTAATCCAGAGATGCTCACTGGGTGTAACTTGATTAATATTTTCAGTCTTTCATTTCAAGTGAGTTCCTCACTCCAACATAAACCCAGGCTGCTCTACACCCAAGTAAATCTTACGCTCAGGAAGTTTAGTGACTACCTAGAGAGGAGGGAAAGAGAGGGCTGACTCTTGGATCTAGGCTACATCAATTTTTTCACGAATGACACTGATACAGAAAACAGGAATTTGCTAGTAATATTTAATACCACAGTGTGAAGATTTAGTGGCATTTTAGATCTTCCTTGTCAGGAAAGCTTGGATGGTATGAATATAGAAAGGGTACCACTCAGTAGATTGATGCCAGTTGAAGAATTGCTATATTTGCGTTGAAGTACAGTGTTAGCAGAGGAGGAAATGAGAATAAACTACCCATGACTTTGAGGCTGAAAAGAAATTAAAAGGTGTAACTCAACTCAGGTGTGACCTTTTGGAGTGGGCACTCTAGAGAAGTCATGGGGTGGGAGGCCTGACTTGTATAAATGTTCTGGTTTTTTCCTTTGATCTCTTGAATGGGGCTGTGGATGAGATCTTCTGACATAAGAGACTATTCCAGTCCTGGGTCCTGTGCTAATTGGCATAAACGTTTACCTTTTTCAGCATTTGTCCTGTTACTCTTTTGTTATTACCCTTCATGTTCCTCTAATTAGCTTCTTCCCACTGCTGGTCTCTGAACTGACACTGAGTAAACTGGTCGCAAAACCTCTGAAACATCTACATTTTGAGCCATGTCACCTTGTAGCATTATTTGTTGCCTTAACTCTAACTTGCAGAATGAGACTGCTGTATAAGACATGCTATGCATACAAATAAAGTTCACAGTTCACATTTCTTATTTTTTGCCTTTTTCTGTTTTTCTTCTCAGGCTTTGTAATGTTTTTGTTTTGTGGTTGGAAGAAGAGAGTTTCCAGAAAGGAGACACGTACATTCCTTCTTTACCGAAGCAATATGATGCACATAGACTTGCTAAAGTCATGCAGAATCAACAGGTGAAATGCTAATGACGCTGGCAATCCAGGATCCAAAATGCACTGCACTTATTAGAATGGGTCCTCTAAAGTAGTGAGAGACTTGGTGTCACTGGTCTTTAGTACCTGTACAGCATGTATTATGCCTTCACAACTCCAAACATTTTCCTGAAAGTAGTGTGCTATCCAAAATTACCTTCCTTTATGTATGAGCAAGGTCTTGTATTTCTTGGATATCTTAATGAGAACCTAGTCCTTATTCTGTACTGTTCGTTAGTTCTTTTTATGTTCTAAGATAATTTTTGAGAATTATTGAAGTTGGAACTTTAAATAACAGAAGACTGGAAGCAAAATCTGCTCACAACCAATGTGATGCGTTAGGTTCAAATATAAGTTAGGGAGCGGGAAGTGCATATTATTCAGTCCAGTAAGCCTGAAGAGTTAGTATAATTAAAAAACCTGTGAGAGGGGAGATTTTGGAAGGGCATTTCCTCAGGCCTGCTTTGTTTTTATTCTTCCAGCATATATGACTACAGGAAATGCAGCCTGCTTTAGCCTGATCACAGTTAATCACTCCGTGATGTTTTAGATTACCTTGGTTTCCTCTGTGGTCCTTTTTTAGGGACAGGTTTTTAATAATTTGCATCCTTTCTCTCTTATTTGTTAGAAATTACACAATGTATACTTGTCAGATTTCCTCTGTGTCATGCTTTTCAGTGGCTCATCTGTATATGTCATAAAAAATCTGCAGCTTTTTTCTTCAGGATAGATTTTTTTTTTTTTTTCCCCCTAGTAATAATTTTCCTATAATTTAAAACTTCAGGGTCTACTTTTATGTACTGATTTTACTTCCCCAGCAACTGGGATGGATGTGCAGTATATAGTACTGACCAAAATGGGAATGATAATTTAATTCTTTTGTGCTTTAGGATTTATGGATGGAGTATGTCAATGTCGAACTCGTACACCATGAGTTTCAGGAAGCTCTAAACCTTTGGCTGCAGGCTCAGCTTGAATCACATACAACCTGTGTTTCTACAGGGCAAACAGATTTCACCAACCCTTTATCAGGTAACAGATAAGAATATTGTTAATGAAATGGAGCCAGAAAGAAGTATTATCATGTTGAAGTCCTGGTTTCCTTAGGAACATAATGAAGTCTGTGAATGAAGATGTTAATACAGTTTGTTTTCTATGGGTGCTGTATTTTCATAGAATCATAGAATGGTTTGGGTTGTAAGGGACCTTTAAAAAAAGAAAAATCATCTAATACCAACCTCCCTGCCATGGACAGGGACACCTTCCACTAGATCAGGTTGCTCAGAGGCCCATCCAACCTGGCCTTGAACACTGCCAGGGATGGGGCATCCACAGCTTCTCTGGGCAGCCCTCACAGTGAAGAATTTCTTCTTTACATCTAATCTAAATCTACCCTCTTTCAATTTAAAGTAATTACCCCTCTGTCTTATCACTACATGCCCATGCATGGAGTTTTCATGGGATTCTTACTAAGATACTCCTGCAAGAGGCTAAGATCAATGTTTTTGGCTTGAAGTTTGCCACATCTCAGAAAAGCATATCGTGTTGTGCCTGGAACTTCATGGGTGAGCTCCTTCAAGTTTCCTGTGCACAGAGCATGCTCCAGACAGGCTGAATTTTTCACAAAGTTTAGATAGAGACAGCTGCAAACAAAGGCAAGACCCCACTGTAAATGAAAACACGAAAGTTGTCTCTGTGTGTGGGAGGTTTTTTTTTTTTGTTATTGTTCCCGTTTTCTTTCCCTGGAGTTTTGACATGGTGAAAGTGTTGTTCTAGCACAGAAGTATATAATAGTTATGGTAGGTATATTAAGGATATGGTGAGATTGGATTTTTTGGAGGGGGCTGATTAAAAAATGGTGAGGGAGGAAATAGTTTTATTGGTGAATTTGGCACTGTTTGGGCAAAGTAGCTGAATGGCAATCAGCAGGAGAGAGCTGACCTGGAGAGAGGCTGTGCTTTGGGGGAGGAGTTGGAGCTGATGACACTAGAGGTGAGGATGAGTTGTGGGGAAACGAAGATTAACTTGGCTTAGACTGGGTCTGGAAGCCTCTGTCAGATGAGGGGAATAAATGAGGTGCTAAGAGGGAATCTGGAAGGGTAGGAGGTAGGAGTGGCTGGGGGAAACAAGGAAAGCAGTGAGGCCTTAGATCCGAATGTTTCTGTGATAGAGCTGGTCATGAAAATTAGCTGCGTGAAATAAACTTGGTCAAGAAAAATAGGTAGATGAGTGAAGTGATTTTTAAATTTTTATAAAAGGAAGGAATCCTGAGAAATATTTGTCTGCTGCAAAAAATGTTTCGTGGAAAAATCATGAAGTTTTTGTTCAGTTTCTCCTAAACTTTTTGTATTGACAAAACTTGCTTTTGCTTTCGTTGCTAGCCAAAGAGAGGATAATGAATAATTTGAAGAAGATTGATAATCCCAAGTCTCCTCTTCCGCTCCAGACGATGAAAGCTCCTGTGCCAGTCATTTCCTCTGCCAGTCTAGTAAGTCAGAAAGAAGCAATTCAGCTCATGCGCATGGACCTGAACATCTTGCAGCAACATGCTAAGTAAGACATAGCTATTTTCCTTCTGCCTCACTGGTGTGTCTAGCAGTGTCTTCAGGTGCCCTTTACAGCAGCCTCGTTTGTGGTGTTGGCACAAGACTGTCAGCCCTTGACTTCTGCTTCTTGTCCCTTATTTTTTTTTTTTTCTTTCTTCTTGGCTATGACATTGTTATTCCACTCCTTTAACTAAGATAAGAATACCCAAGTCTTATCTAATGACTGAGACCACATCAGCTGACACCTAATTTCTACAGTTTCTTTTCTCATTTGGCATACTTCTTAAATAAAGCCTCCCTTTAGCCTAGATTTTTTGACAATAAATTAGTTAATCCTTTTGCGCTAATGTAGTAGCTGCACTATGAAGCACTGGAGCTCCAAGAGAGATTTCTGGGACTATTAGCTTTGTGAGTGAAAGAGACTTTTCTGTTTTTAACATTCTTACTAACAGAATCCAGATGAAGTGTTTTCAAACATGGCTGATGAATCTATAGCTGTTCTTGTCGGTGTAGTTGTTTAATAACAATGTTATAAACCAAAACAAAACTTGCTAAGCCCAAGAGAGGTCGTGTCTGAAAAATTCCAGCAGCAATTTTAGGTGGGCTTTGTTTTGTTGACGAACCATCCCACAGTCCAGCTGTTTTTTGCCTGGTGGGAAATGGCATTTCTTACAGAAAGTGATCTATTTGATTTCCTTCTAGGTTGTTGTATAGAATAATTAAAAAGAAGCTGTGCAAACTTGAGTAGTTTTGTTCTTATTAACCTATTTCTTTATTACTTTGAAATTTTAACTCAATTTAATTTAATAACCTTTTTTGTTTTCTAGGAGACTGTCACAAGTCTTTGTACATCACACTAAATTGAAGTCTCATCTCTTGCTTAAATTCTTATCATTACTGTTTTCAGTAAAGACTTTGGTAACATTTTATTAATAAATGCTTTTCAGAACTGCAGCTCTCTGGGAATCTCAGCACGTTGCTCTTAATAGTGAAATATTGGACACCGTTCCTAAGCTGTACGTCAATCGGGAAGAGCAGATCACCCTCCATTTGGAGTGCCGGGGAACTTCAAATAAAGGCTGTCAGGGAGCAGCTCTTCTAACCATCCAGGTTAGAGACATGGCATCGCTTCTGTTTTGGGGCTGTTGGACATGGACATGAAAGCGAAATGGCTGAATGGCTACAAGAATGGTAGCAGGAGACCAAATAAATACCTACACACGTACTAGTTACCTGAAATACCTAATATGTAATGCTCAGAAGGAGATGCAGATCAACAGCTGAATAATAACTTGCTGTATAAAGTTTGTTTTGATCACAGCACCTGTTCTAAACTGTTTCCCGATGTGGGAATATGCTCACTGATAGGAATAGAAGCATGAAAATGTTTATAGAAATATTCCCATGTTGCTTGTTGTGTGAATTTCTTGATCCCCTCTAATTAAGTTTCAATCCCTGTGGATTAGAAGTCTTACGTAAAAGACATGAATTTTATTAGTGTGTGGTAATTAAATAGGCGCATGATTAAGGATGTGTGCTTGGGCACACTATATTAAATCTGATCAAAGCTCTCATGGGAAAACCATCCATTATCAGAGTTCTCTTACTGAGCTCTGTCTGCTTCATTTTCACAAATAGGTGCAGCATTGAAGAGTTTTAGCAAAAAGCATTATTCTGAATTGAATATGTGTCTCTTTGTCATTTAGTTTGAAGGGAAACATAAAAATGAAGCAGTGAGCCAGCAGCTTCATGTTTTGCGTAAAGAAGTGAGACAACTGCAGGCAGAAGCTACGAAGCCACCTTCTCTGGGTGTTGTGGAAGCGGCAGTACATGTGGAAAATTTTATAACGTAGGTTGTTCAGACGCTGTTTTAGGTAGTGATGTTTTATATTTCTTTCTCTGCATGTTAGAGTTAAAATGTGGAACCTGTTTGTGTGGTTTTGGTAATGCTTATCACCTTGGGTCAATGGTAGAGCTGAATCCCGAGACCTGTATGTTTGTGATGCAAACCTCCAAAGGAATAACTCTTTGTTATCAGGAGGTCATTCAGCCTCAGCCGAGCACACACCATTGTTTTCTACTTCAATTTGTTGTACTGTGTGTTATAATAGCCCTTCTAACCCTGAGAAAGCACACTGAGGGATGACAGAGGTGCTGTGTTATACTTTAGGAAGTGGCAAACTTGTGCCACAGCAGTCTCAGCCATAGGCTAAATTACATTTTTAATATCTCTCTCTGTAGTTTTTACCCTGTTATAGTGCAGGACATAGTTCTTTAATAGAGAGTTATGATTTGAAGTAGCTTTTCAGTATGTGAAACAAAATTGTGCAGTGGAAGAGGACTATAAAATACCATGTTTTTGAGAGTAGGTGAATAAATGGATTAGTCTAAGGCCCTCTTCCTCTTGAAGACCTTTTAACGTTCATCCCAGATGTCCAATTTTGCAATGCTCTTGTTCTCAATCTTCTAGATTTTTGCTGGGATTCTTTTAGTGTAGTTGTAAAAGTATTTGGTTACTATTTCTACACGTTCGTTCTTGATCATTAATCTGAAAAATCCTGTGTATGAGTTAATGCTTGGTTTTTACATCTGTGGAATTGCATGTTCTTCTTTTAATTCAGATTCAGTGAAGACGGGGGGGTTGAGCTCAATAAAACATTTACTTGGCAATACACAAGAAAAAATTTATTCTATTTTAATTCTTTTATTGCTGAGTAAATGAGGTAAATTTTCTTGCAGTATAATGAGTTGAGATGTCCTAAGAACTTGATGAACGCATTATTTGAGGGAGAAATAATCTGTTGGAACTATGCCGTGAAAAATTATTTGATGATCACTTTCTGATTCTGATTACAGAGACATTCTGTGGTTTGGAGGTACCCCTTTCAGGCAGCAAAATTACTGGAACTAAGTCTGGGACTGTTCAGCCTGGTTATGGAAAGGCTCAGGGGGTTCTCATAAATCTGTAGAAATACCTGAAGGGGGGTACGAAGATGATGGAACCAGGCTCTTTTCAGGGGGGCCCAGTGACAGTACAAACTGAGACACAGGAAGTTCCCTCTGAACATCAGGAAACGCTTTTTTACTGCAAAAGGTGACAAAGGTGGTAGAGAGAGGTTGTGGAGTCTTCATCCTAGGAGATACTAAATAGCCACCTGGACGTAGTCTTGGGCAACTAGCTGTAGGTGGCCCTGCTTGAGCAGAAGGATTTGGTCCAGATGTCCTCCTGAGGTCCCTTCAAACCTCAGCCATGCTGTGATTCTGTGAACCCGTGCTTGATAGTCATATAAGCCAGAAATACCTGTCTCAAGGCTATATTTATATTGGCAAGAAACCTTTCTTTTTTTGTCACAGATTATTTTCCATACGTAAATTTAATCTGACTTTTTTTTTTTTCAGCGCCTTAATAAATATCTACAAGGTGCAGCCTATGCCAGC
This sequence comes from Bucorvus abyssinicus, assembly GCA_009769605.1. Taxonomy (NCBI): domain Eukaryota; kingdom Metazoa; phylum Chordata; class Aves; order Bucerotiformes; family Bucorvidae; genus Bucorvus; species Bucorvus abyssinicus. Next base: position 3,925,910 of record CM020063.1, read on the forward strand.
AATTAAGAAAGTTGGAATTAGTTTGTTTTTTACGTTAGTGGAATATGTGTGTGATGAAACTCAACGCAGTCCTCCCACACGGCAGTTCTTCACGTCCTGCATTGAGATTCTAGGCCAGGTGAGTTTATATGATGATTTTTCAATGCCCTCCTGAAAGAGGGTAGATTTTGATTGGATGCAAGAAAGAAATTCTTCACTGTGAGGGTGGTGAGACAATGGCACAGGTTGCCCAGAGAGGTTGTGGATGCCCCATCCCTGGCAGTGTTCAAGGCCAGGTTGGATGGGCCTCTGAGCAACCTGATCTAGTGGAAGGTGTCCCTGCCCATGACAGAGGAGATGAACTAGATAAGCTCTGAAGTCCCTTCCATCCCAAACCAGTTGATGATTCTATGATAATGCTTATTCCAATTGCCTCCTGATACTGGGGATCTGAAACATTCAGAAGCCTTAAAATTAACTTCTAAGATTCTATCCCATTTTACTTTCAACTAATTGTATAATACACAATGTTTAGGAGAGATTAAGCTTGCATATAAGCAAAATGAAAACTGTGGTTCTGAGATGCCTTCTTGGTGCTAATAAATGCTCACTGAGTTAGTTAAATGTTACTGTAGGCTGGATTTTTGGGCGGGTAACTAAAGTTTGGGTACTTCAGTGTGTAGAAGAGTGTCTTGGCATGTATTTTGCTGTTACCGATCAATTTCTAGCCAATGTATATCTTGTCAGCCTCTGTATTTAGACATCTCTTCTACAGCATTGCAGTATTCTTTGTGTAGTTAGCCAAAATTTTGCTGGTAGAGAACATAAGTGCTTGTTGTTGACAGTAGTATTTGTTGTGTGGAAGGTGTTTTGTGGGTGCGCTGAGAAAAACCATTATCCTCTGCTTTGTATCCAGGTATTTATTTTCATCTCTTAGAGGTGCTTAAGGACAGCTGCACATGGAATCAAACTGTATCTAATAGCTGCAGTGCTGAAAAGCTCTTAATAGCTGTAGCTCTGTTCAAATTTTTCGTATCGTGCAGGGCTGCTGAAATCTGGATTTGTTTTCTTCTGTTGTCCCATCAGAAAAATTGCATTTCTAGGTATTTTTAGACAACACGTGTGGTCGCAAGTGCTGTTGTTAAGTGTGCTAGGGGAACGTGTTTATTTTACGTTGTATCTTGTGTAACAGCAGTATTTAGCTGATGTTGAACTCGTACAACGTGTGTTGTTTTTGAGAAAACTTTCCATTTTAAAAAAGGACCAAAATTTTGCTTGTCTCAACAAAAATCTCTAAGAGATATGTTTTTCCAATAGACTCATACTGGGCAATTTTTCTCACCATTCCCAATTTCCTCAGGTGTTCATCAGTGGGACCAAGTCAGAGTGCAAACGCCTCCTCCAGACGGTCCTGCAGAATCGAAGGCTCTGTACTCTCCTTTCTCCTTACTTCACTCCTGTTGCATCTCTGAATGAATTTGTGGATTTATATGGAAAAGTCGTGTCCTTTCTGAGTGAAGATAACAGTGATGTTGTCTTCATGCTGCTGACAAAGGTAAAGTACTGGTGAATACTGCCTCTGTTTTGTGGGTTGCTTTTGTTGGTGTTCTTCCCCTAATGACTCTGACTTTAGGCTCAGGAAGAAAGAGGTGCAAATGACAGGTTCTATAGATCTGTATTGTTTGTCTTGAATGATGTGTGTTGTATTTAAGCTCAAGGGGGGCTAGAGGCAAAAGCAGTTAGCCCAGAGAGTATTAGTGTATGCTTCCTAGGGGTTACTCTTCAGAGCACTCCTACTCTTGAAAGTCAAGCAGGAGATAGACTGCCTGATACCTCTGCAGAGATATTAATCAAAATAGCCACTGAATCCCATGTATCTTAAATAAAAAAAATCCAAAATTTATAAGTGTTTGAATCTTCTGTCTCTGTTTGGCAGCCACGTCCTTCCTGCCTATCTTAAAACAGAGTTAGGTAAGAGCAAGTTACTTGCACATCTCTTGTTCCAGGGCTATGTGATACTACCTACCTATATTGTCAATGCGGCAACTACTATTGTACTGAGGCTCTGATATTGCTCTGGTTGCCTTGGTTAGTTACACAGGGTCAGGGTTCATGGCTATGAGTAGCAGGCAGCCTGGTTTTGGGCATGACTCTGAGCCATCCTTAGTGGCAATGATTAGCACCGTCCCTGCTCACCTAGGTCTGAACAGGTGACCTAGAGCTTTGTACCTCCACCTGCACATTTATGGACTGTGGTGATTAGCTCATTCTAATGCTTCTAAGTGTGTGTTTGGCAGTGGGACTGAAGTGTGGAAATTCATACACATCTTTATGAATCTGAGAACCTTGCTAAGTGTTGTTCTATAAATCCAGTGACTTCTGCAATATGCTAAATCATAAGCTTTGGAGAAAGTTACCTTGGTTTTGAGTTAGAGCTAATGAGATGCAAATTCATAAAGCCTTCAGGATTTTTTTTTTCATCTCCCTTCTCCTAAAGGTGTTGTCGTGTTAAAGCTTCTACTTACAAATGCTTCCTGTCCTCTGTTCTAGTTTGACCTTACACAATGGTTAAGCGTTGCTAAGCCATCTCTGTCTGAACGTACCAAGCTTCTGGAGTCTATTCACTTGGCTCTCAATGCATGTGGGCTTGAACCTGAAGAAGATATTTTGATGCCATTTAATATCTTCTGCAAGCATTGGACTAACCTTCTCCAGTATCAGTTCCCCGATCACTATAGTGATTTCCTAAGATTGTTCGTGCAAAGTGAGTATCTGAATTGATGCATACTAAGCTCTTCCTACAGAACTCCTCTGGCTTAAAAATATGAACTATATGCAGTGCAGTTAAATAGCAACAAACATAAAATGATTTTAACTTTTTAAGTTTCTGCATGCACTTTTATGTGCATGCTCTGTGGTATGTTTTTATTAGACATATTTTAGCTCTACCAGTAAGAAACACTATTCTGCAGATCAAAGTACACGCAATCAGTGACAACAGATTTTCAGCCCGTATCACAGGGGAAGGATGGAGAGGTTTGTGTAATGGAAGCACTTAGTAATTACAGTTATGCCTCAACCTCCTTGTTCTTGAGCACCCCTCGAGAACTGGAATTACGGAGACCTGGGACTGATACTGAAATCTGCTGAAAATGTCCTTGTTATTAGATGCTGCCTATAATTTGCTGTGCCTCTAAAACGAGAATGAAATTACTTCCTTTATGCCAAACCATCCAAGCTGAGGCAGCAACCGTCTCTTAATATGTGTTATAGCCATGAATGTGCTAAGTGCTTGGAAAGGTCTCTAAGAAAAGAGTATATAGATGCCAAAAGGGAATGTTAAATTACTTATATTTGGGAATTAGAGCTATCTCTCATCCTTAAACTTGCGGCTTTCGAACTCATGCCTTACCTAATTTTTTGTGTCGTATGGAGCTCTAATTCAGCCTTTTCCAACTCATTTTGAGAAAGGAACTGTAATCCTTCTGCTTTTCACAAACACATTCCCTTCCTTTTTCCTAAGGCTCATCAGAGCAACTTCTAAGCCCTGACTGCTGGAAGGCATCGCTTAAAGCTTTGGGATGTGGTTCACCAGTGGCTGAACAGGGAAGCTTCAAGAAAAGTGATTCTACTGAAAGTCCTGTATTGCAGGATGCTGCAAAAATTCTCCTCTCTGCAGAACAGGTGGGTGCATCTATGGTTGATTTTTTTATGTTTTCCAGCTGAAACAGATGCCCACCAGTGACAAATAACAGTGCTGTGCAGTCTTGCGGTAGCTGATTAATAGTTTCTTTCTTTTTACAGGTTACAGAGACAATAGAATGGCTTTCCACATCTTTCTGCAAACTCCGACTGTCTTCGATGGACTTCAGGACTTTTGGTTTGTTTTCAAAATGGAGTCCTTATGTGTCTGAAGTGAACAAATTTCTGGAGTATCTTATTAAACGACTTATTGACACCGAAGTTACCAATTTAGCCCAAGAGCCTGTTGGCAGTAACAGAGTTCTAGCAGGTAACATGTCTTAAAAACAAGTTAGTTAATAACAGGCAGTCAGTTTGTCTAATTTTCTCTGTTAAAGAACATTTAAATATACAGTAAAATCTTCTTACTGTACATTTGTACAATGATGAGAACATTAAAATACAGATGGGAAGTGTTGATGCTACTTCATGGCCATGTGGGACTTTGTGCTTTACCTATATGCTTGTTGGAGGAAGCTTGTTTATATTTGAGCTTGCTTTACAATTATTTTATGAAGACATGCTTTCTTCAAAGAAAAATACAATCTTTTGCACTGAGCAGAGGTTTGGGAACGAGGGACTGCTTAATTTAATCATGGTGTGATTTGGATTTAGGGAAAATCGCAAAAACACCTTTTACTTCAATGTATGCATGTATAAAGTGTGAATCGTCGTTATCCACCCAAGTCTCAGATGTATTAAAGTGATACTAATAAAACATCTAAGAAATGCAAAATTGTTATGATTGTTAAAACAACCACACAATTAACCAGAGTTACTAATAAGGTTATTGTATTTTAAATTTTTATTTCACCAGGAAGAACTGATTAAATGTTGGAATAAGCAAAGGACATGGTATTCAAGTTTGAAAAAGAGTAATATGTTCGCTGTGGCTGATTTGAAGGACAAAAAGCAACTTCTCCTATTTTGTTTCCTTACAGCATTGCAGTCCTTGTATTCGGTCATTGCTGGACTCTTTAAACCATGGATACTGGTCTTGGATAAGGAAGATACAAGGTATATATTGCGTTTCGAAATTAAATGAATTTTCACTGAAGTAAGGACTTTGTAAGAATGGCTTTTGTTGTTATCTGATTTTTTTCTAATTCATGACTGTATTGTGACCTTCCATTAAAGAACTGTTATTTGTGTCATATCCTTAGTTCCGTAGTTACTAATTCACAACTTAAGTCATATTTTCCAAGGCTTGGATTGTGTAAGGATTTTAGGTACAAGAAATATCTCTGCTTCCTGATCAGAACTTGTTTATGAGAAAAATACAGATTGCAATCAGTTCTGAAATGAAAACCCTGATGCTTGAATTCTGGATTCCTTTTTTTAGCTTCCGTTGTGTCTGTTATGCCTTAGTTGAAAACAAAACAAAAAGTCCAAACAAATACAACCCCAAATGCCAGTCTTAGGTAAAGAAAATTCAAGCTAGATCAGTCCTATGATGATCTACTGTCTTGTCTACCTCTGTCTTCACATGGAGAGTTACTTGTAATATGATACATTTAAATTTTGCTTTCTTCCAAAACCAAACGTGCTTTGAATTGAGCCCATCTTCAGCACTTAATTAGAAGGTTGACTGCAGGGGGTATGTGCCATCATTCAGAAATTCCTGCATTTTCGTCTTTAATTCAGTTACGAAATATCAAACAAGTAATGTCTCTTACTCAGTGGTATCGTGGATTTTCAGTGTGGCATTAACACATGTACCTCTTCTGAGGAAGAAACAGGCAGTCCTAAAGAGTCGAGTTTGAACGAAAGGACTGCTGATACCTGCTGTATTGATCGACTGTGCTTTAGAATATGTAAATCTCTTTAAGTGGTTATGCTCTGTTTATGGTCTGGTAACTCAGCTCTGAAACTTGTATTGCTTCTCTTCTTGTAAGCAACCAGCCCTGCTACCCTTGGTTAGAGAGTGACACTCCTGCAGCATCCACTGTGGTCTGTCTGTTTACAGATTGCGTCAAGCTTTTGCATGAGAGCTTTAAAGGTGGGTGAAGTCCATGCTGTTGTCATATACTGGATCCTTCTGTCAGACCAAAAAAGATTTTTGATTGAGTTGTGGGACATAAGGGGATATTCTGAACTTTTAGCCAAGATAATCACTGCAGTGGTGCCAGGAGCATTTCTTTATTTCTTCATTAAAAGACAACCTTTTTCTCTGGCAAGGGTAGATAACATGGTTGATAAACGCCTGTCTGTCAGGTAACTAAGTTAGTGTGAAGGAAAGCAAAGGGAAATGAGCTGTCACGAGAAGTGCATGACTTCATTCCAGGTCTGTGTGTTGTTCTCATACAGCATAGGCAGTATCATGTCATGATGACCAGTACATGTGTCTCAACAGCTAGTCTTGGGGGTAGTTTAACCTCCAGGACCAATCATTTTTATGCTCCTGTTTAGTGTTGCTTATTGTGCTTACTGTGTAGGTAAACGAAGGAATGGAAAAAAATAATTTCACAAAACCTCTTGACAACTTTCAGGGATGAAGTGGATTCAAACTTATCTTGTAAAAATAAACAATTAAAAATAACTTATTTTTTTGTATTTTATAACATTTGAGATACGTAAGATCTTTTAAAAAACCCCAGAACAACCTAACATAAAAATAATGAAGTTCTACGTATATAGAACATATATATATCTACAATAACTTCACATGATTGTCCATCAACTTTTTCAAAAGATTGGGGAAGGGCATGAAATCATAAGTTTCCCCAGTTGTTGATTTGAAGGAAAAAATCTGGAAGTTTAATCTGCGTTGTTTGTTTTTTGACAAATATATTTCAGTTTAATGTGTATTTATGGTTTTTCATCTTCAAAATTGGACTTCCTTCTGTGATCAGGCTTTCCCCGAATTTTTCCTGTTGTTAATTCAGTTGTTTTCTTTGAATCTAGAAAAGCTGTTGCCAAGCCACCATGGGGCCCTCTGGTTACACCTAATGCATTACTGTGAATGCTGCACAGCCCCCAAAATGCCGGAGTTTATTCTCTATACTTTCCATACTGAGTTCAGAAGGCTTCCATGGAAGGAAATGCATCCAGACCAGATGCTTATGGAGGAATTCTTTAAAGTGAGTACACAGCATCTGTTCGATTAAGTTCATAATCAGTGTTGCCGTTGAAAATAACTGGAGACAGTTCTTTTAGCAAGTCAGCTTTTAAAGTTTGTGGCATTCACAGCTGCTCATTTTGTGATGGATTCTGTGGAAGAGTGCAATTGAGTCTTAGACGAAGCTGTGGGGACCTGTAAAGCTGCAGTCCTTGTAATCTGTCATCGCTCTATCTGAATGCCTCATTTACATCTATATTTAATATATATTTAGTTAAAGTTATTGTATTTTAGTATTTATATGTTGTTCTCACTTCCAAGTTGTCTGATACAATGTAAAGCTGCAGACAGATGTGGAAATGCTTCAGGATTTACTGCTTCTCTGATTGGGATGAGTTCTTCACGCAGTTCTAAACAGGCTCAGAGTTTCTTAGTTTCACTTAGAGTGCAGAGAAATGGATCCTATCATGCAGCTGAGAGTTTGAAATACAATAGTTATTTCTGGTTTGCAGTAGCTTGGTGTTCTGTACTGGTTGGTTGAAAGGCTTAGAAAATTACACGTGCAACTCTAATGGTGGGTGGTAAAATGATGGAGAAGTGGCATCTAACTCCTCTGCCAACCTAAAATGCTGCTGGGATTTATAGTTGGCTAAAGAACTGAAAATTATGAAAGTATTAATATCTCACATTGTTTTATGTGCCTGTCTTTTTTCCTTTCTCCTCCTCAGATTGAAAGAGGCAGTCCCAAGAGTTGCTTCTTATTCTTGGGTTATGTTCTATGTGAAATAAACTGGGTCAGTGTCCTCTCTGATGCCTGGAATCCCAACCCTCACCCTCAGACTCACAACATGATTGTCTGTTTGCTGTATATGATGGTCCTGTTGGCAAAGGAGGATCAACTTATAGGCAAAGAGGTAATTTTTTGAAAGGTTCATTCCTGTCTGTCTTAGAAGAATAATAATCCTTCGGGGAGGCTCACTAAGTCGTGTGTATTCTGTCACGGCCAGTCACGTAAATCTCCCCTGTGCCTTGCTTATTCCGAGTAGCACACATGAATGTGTGGAAGGATGGTCAGGAATCGTGAATTTATGAAAAGGTTATGCTTGGCTCTGTGTCTTCCTGTGCATGTTCATGATGTTTTTCAACCCGATCTGATCTTTCAGTATTGGTTACACTTCAAGTTGGTTACATTAAGCACAACTCGATAATGGGAGTAGTCCCTGTTAGGTTAGGAGCAGCACTTGATCTGAGCATAGCTTTTTTTAATAGCTCTCTAGAAGCAAAATATTTTTGTCTGCTTGAATATATTTTCTCAGGAGTTACAAATAAGTGGTGTTTATTCCTTACTCAGAACTGCTTTTGCAAGCACTTATTTCTAAAATGCTCCTAACTCCATATGATGTGATGACAAGTCACAATGATGTAACAACATCTTGAAGACCAGATATATCTTTAAGAAGCTTGGCACAGTCTGCTTCAGTTGAGTTACTGGGGACAGATTACTTAATCTGTTAAATCTTAGGTTGAGCTTTCTTGTTGTCTTACTCTGAGTAGGGATTTGATCATCTCTGATCTCTCAAATGCTTTTCCCACTTATGGTTGCATTCCAGTATTTCTGAACTGTTGGAATAGGAAAGAGGAAACGCTGGGTGTTAACCCAAACTTTCTAAACACTGCTTTTGCTAAGAACTCTGTGTGGGTAAATCTAGCACAGTCTCACTTAGTCCATTGCTTCTGGAGGACTCTTTCCAGAGGGGCCGGGTAATCTTCAAGAAGTCCTGTTCCACATCTGCATCATCTTCCATTTTCCATTTCCTCTGAGGCACGAGATGCTGTGTCAGGACGTCACCAGCAGCCGTTGATCAACACTGTATTCCAGTTTAGGAAAATTACTGGAGTTCACGTGCTTTGACCTGAATGTATTTGCTTATCAGAAGCTTCTCAAGCTTCAGAAGATACCTGTTTGTGCGTTGTATGAGTCAGCCACAGGAATTCCTTCCTAGCCTCCAGCAATGTGTTCAGCTGAGATGCCATCCCTCATTTTTTACCTCACAAAACACTCCTGTGACACCTTGTCCTAAATCTCAAACTTTCTCAGCCCTGAGTTCCAGTGCATGAACAACTTGAGAAGTACCTGATGTACCAGTGTGATGTTCTTGTTGATGTAATCTAATTTGGGTTAGCTCTGGTCTTTAGGTTGTGTTGAGTGTCAGCACAATTCCAGTATTTGTTCATTGCATAACATGCAGGGAATTTGGTGCTTCTCAGTGGCCAGAGGGGCCCCTTTTGTATTTCAGATGTATACAAACCCATGAGAAGAGGATGGTGGTAGCTGAAGGCTGGACTCTGCTTGCTTTTCAGCTAGACTCCAACTGGTAATCTATTTCTGTGAGGTTTCTGATCTGTCTCCTTGAAGTTTTGCAGTCAGGGCTTCCTTCCAATATTGATTACTATGAATATTAATTTCAAACCACAGAGAAGGTGGAGCTTAGATTGATGTCTTTAAATCTTCAGGAATCGCCACTCATAAATCTTCTTGGACAGACCAGTTCCCTTCCTTGGCAGCTTGTGGGCATTTCGTCTTACCAAAGCATCATCAGCTACTGCAACAGTCACTACCCTCCCTCTGTTATCCTTGCTAAGGATGCTGCAGCTGAACTGATAGTGAAGCTTCTGAAAATCTCAGCAGGCTTTGGTGCCTCTTCGGATAGTCACATCCACCTTGTAAGTTGAACTGGTTTTGCAGTGTCTCTGAGCTGTTCTTGTCATTCGCAGTATTCTGCTTTTCTGTATTATGGAGTGTGGAAAGAGTTCTAGGCATGATTTTTTTTTCTAATTGATTTTAATTTTGATTAACAGGATGCCACACTGAAGTGCCAAGCATACATTCACCAGGTGGTTCAGTTCCTCAGCACCTTAGAGCAAAGCGGAAAGATTACTCTTGCAGTTTTGGAACAAGAAATGTCCAAGTTGCTAGATGATGTAGTCATCTTTAATCCTCCAGGTTTGTGTTAAAGAAGTGGCAAACTACTTTAAAGCTGTCAAGGTCCTTTATTGCACTGCATGGATTGTTGAACATCTGAGCTATGTCGTTACTTGCATTACTATAATGTCTCCCTTAAGGGCAGCAGGGCATGTTGCTTTGGTGGTGTGTGTATATATGTATAGGTGATATATTAGCACAGAACAAAATTTGAGCATGACACCAAAGAGCTCTCAAGAATGACAGGACCAACCTTATAGACAGAGGTTATGTTCTGAGTAAAACTGACTGATATACAGGAGCTTCAGGGATTCTTTTCTTTGTTGGCTGTTTTTTAAATCTTTTTTATTTGGCATGTGCATCCTTTAAAAAAGAAACCTATTGGATTCTAAGAAAGGGTTCTAAACTGTTTTGCAATTGGGAAAACTGACTGTATTGAAGTAGGGGAATTATATTGATGTACACTAGTAGTATGGTGTGACCATACCAACAGCATTTATATTGATCTCATTTTTCCTACTAAAACGTGAAGTGAAATCAGTCATCTCACTGTATTACACAGAAATACTTGTCAGGAGTTGTGTCTTGCCCTGTCTGTGGCCCACGCAGGTGTGCTGGCAGAGAGTGAACAGATAATGTCTGAAAATCTGTGAGAGTGGTAGCTATCTCTCAGGACTTGTTTTGCTGCTGTGGCGCTCTGTAGGGCAGCTCTGTAGTCAAACTCTGTGACTTGAAGAGAAGCGAAGACCTGCTCTTGCTGCTGACACTCCTCGTAGCTGAGAAATTTTGGAGACAGGAGCTCCAGTGTAAGAGGAGCAGCTCTGTTTCATGAACCCCTGTGCATGCTTGCATATGTTAAAGTGCTGAAGAGGAGGGCAGGAGGATCACTGATGCAGAGTGGCAGGAAAGCAGTGGTGTGTATCAGATATAGCTTCGCTGTGAGGTGTGTGGGGGTCTGGTGGAGGTTTTTGGGAGAGCTTCTGGGGCAGCACCTTCTGTTAACAACAGCGGAAGAGCAGAAAGCTGGAGTTTTCACATGGGTACTATGCCAGGATTTGTCTCAGAGGCTCTGGTGGGCCCTGATGTAAGGTGTCTAGTGGTGGTCTTTCTCAGTGGTCTGCAGCCTGTGAGGCAGACTTGGCTGTAAAACTGGTTGTGACCTTAGGTAAGTCAGGTAACCTCCTGGCATTGTCGTTCTCGTTTGGTCTGTGATAAGATGTTTACGTTACTGGAGAGCTCTGCTGTGACAGATGACTTTTGAGGCTTTTCTTTTTTTTTTCCTTAGTAAGTAGATGATACAAACAGAGTACTGTAGTTTGGACAGGACCTCTGGAGACCTGTTGTCCAACCTCCTCCTCAAGCCAGAGCTAGTTTCAAAGTTAAATCAGGTTGTTCAGGCTGTTATCTAGTGAGCTTCCAAATATCTGAAAGGGGGGAGGTCTCAACCTCTTTGGACAATGCTTTCCAGTTATTAATTCCTCTTTGTGCACAACTTTTCTCCATAACCAGTTGAAATATTTCCTTCCTGATGTTGCTTGAAAATTTTCTTTAATAACAACAGTGGCTTTTTTCATTAATATGTGCAAAGGTCTACTCTGTACTTAGCCTTTTAAGAGCCAAGAGCAGGAAATGTTTGTGCTTTGAGGGTCCTGTTACAGGTGACCCACGATAACATGTTCAGGCAATGCCAAGAGGTGGTTTCAAAAAAGTATTCTGGGGCTGAACACTGGGATTGGCAGGAAATCTAGAATCCTAGAAATGCATGAGGGGATTGCAACATTTCAGGGCTCATCTCAGTCATATTTCAAATTGATTAATCTAAAGTCTTGGTTGTTGCACTCTAAGCTGGGCTTAGGTGTTTTAATACCTGAGTTTTCTTGGGGATTGTAAATGTCCTTTATGATTCAGTTTATTTGCACTGTAGTCATGGTAAAAGACCCTTGGGTGAAAGATGGGATCCAGTGTACTCGTCTGTGCGGTCCTACCAGCGGTCTCTCCTCTCTGTTTAATGAATAGTGAACTATCTCATCAAGGGAAAAGACTGGAAGGGAATGACAAGTACAGTTTCGTAAGTACAGACAGGGAACTAGGCAGTCTTTAAGGTCCCTTCTGATCCAAAACATCCTATAACTTGAGGTGAGAAATGAGCAAGTGGCTTTCCCCAGTACCTGCAGAAAGTGTTCAGTGGTGAAGTTGAACTTGGGTTCTAGTGTCTGTTTACTACTGAAATGGTTCTCTCATTCCTCACTTTCAGATATGGATCTGCAAACACGTCATATGGCCCTCAGCAGCCTCTTTACAGAAACGCTGATGATGATGAACAATTCCAGCGTTACGACAGCTGAGTCGCTGCGGGGGAGCTTACGGAAGTGGATTGACAGCAAAGTGCATGGGTTGCTGGCAATGCCTCTTCTCACAGCGGCGTGTCAGAGCCTGGCCTCTGTGCGACACATGGCAGAGACGACGGAAGCCTGTATCACGGCTTACTTCAATGAAGGTGGGAACCTGTCTTCTGCTGCTGCTTGTCTAAAAACCTGCCATCAGACTTGGATGCCCTTTCATACAAATTGTCTGGAATCCTTATAGCTTCACACTGACCAGTACTGGAACTGGGTTTTAATCTGGTTTACATGATCAGAGCTCTCTTCTTTGTATCTGTTGGCTTCCAGCTGCCACACAGATATGTGGTGTAGGAGCTAGATGTAGAAAAGTTAGGCTGTTGTGGTTTGGGTTTTTCAGCTGCTTTAATTGTGTATTTTTTTTAAGAACTATACCTGTCTCTGTGTAAACTGATTTGGTTTGTGTAATAGTTGCCATTTTTTTCAACTAAAGGGGAGGACTTCTTTAGAAAAAGATTAATCCCAAAAGAACGAAATGGGTATTTGTACCCTCCTCTAGGATTCTCTAGAGTAATTTAAGAAAAAAATACTCTTGATTGGTAAAATTCTGAAATTCTGTGGTGTGGGGTGCTTTTTGGGTGGGTCTTTTTCTTTCTGCTTACATAGTCCTTGTGGAACTACATTTTGATTTCTTCCACATTCTGTGTGATCAGATTTCAGTACACCTGAAGGAAATATTTAAAATTCCATTGCTTATATTTTCAAATTTATTCCTAACTGAATACTGGGAAAATACCTCACCTTGACCTCAAGGAGGTGCCCTGTGATAGTGAAGTTTTTCTTTTCCCTCAATCAGAGCTGCAGGACAGACTGATTACCTGGAAAACAGCTAAACCAGACCAAATCCTGTAACTCATAGGAACACAGTGAAGGAGTTCTTAGGTTTTACTAAGTGCTGCTTTCTCACACACCTTTTGCTCTGTCTCTTTGTTTTCTTTATAGATTATCCTCACCACCAGGATTTAGGCTGGGGCCCTATACTTGCCTCGCTCCAAGTTCCTGAGCTAACCATGGAAGAATTCTTGCAGGAGTGCCTGTCTTTAGGAAGCTACTTGACCCTGTATGTCTACCTGCTGCAATGTCTGAACACTGACCAAACTCTTACCAATGAAATGAGGACCCTGATAACCATCAGCAAATGGCTGGAGCAAGTGTACCCAAGGTATGGAACTAAAGGCTGTTGAGTGTGCTTTGACTTTTAAATAAGGCTATAGCTATATAGCTGGTAGGATTAGGTGGCCATGTTAATTAGATTCATTTCACCAGGCTGCTAGATGAGATGGCCAGTTTTTATATCCACCACTATGGAGTCTGTCCAACCACAGTGCCATCAGTAATAGTTGTGGTTAAACAGCAGGAGGAATTTTATGTACTTGAACACATCTGGTGCAGTTTTGGTCAGTTTCCAGTCAGAGGAGCTTGATTTCAGTATCAGCCTGGATTTGTACTCAGTTAAGATTACTGTAAGCAAACCCTAAATCGATGTGGGTTCCACTTTCCAGAATGTCCACTAGATGGGATGAGTTATGTGCTAAATAGTCAGTGTGACACTCTGAGGACCTGACCTTCAAAGCTGCTCAGTGGGGACTGTCAGCAGCACTGAATCCAGTGGATCTAGTGGGGTGCGCAGAGTTAGGCACATGTATCACTGTAAAACAGTTTACTAGGTCACAGGGTTCTGGGGGGAAAGGATGGATAGCTTTGGAGTTAAAATTACAATACTTTGTACTTAAAGTATGTAACTACTGTATTTGCAATTGCTTCTGAAATTGCCAGGATTTAGCAAATGAGTTGGGTATTTTTCGATACTAGATTCACAGACTGGTTTGGGTTGGAAGGGACCTTCAAAGATCATCCAGCCCAACCCCCCTGCACTCAGCAGCGACATCTGCAACCAGAGCAGCTTGATCAGAGCCCCAGGGTCCAGCCTGACCTGCAATGGTGCCACGGATGGGGCTTCTCCCACCTCTCGGGGCAACCTGGGCCAGGGGCTCACCACCCTCAGCGTAAAACATTTTTTCCTTCTCTCTCGTCTGAACCTCCCTCTTTTAGCTTAAAACATGACCCCTTGCCCTGTCACAGCAGGCCTTGCTGAAGAGATTTTCCCCATCTTTCTTAGAGGCCACTTCAGGTGCTGACAGGCTGCAGTTAATGGTGATAGTGTTCATATTTGCTGTGAAAGAACGTTTTGGGAAAATGAATGTTTCCACTCTTCCTTGAAATTCAAAGAGTACTTTCACTGTTGTAGGTACCATAGTAATTTGATTGCTGAAGTGTGAAGGAGACAGCAAAGCCACCGTACACAGCGAGTTAAACCTTTCTCTAAACATCAAAGCTGAGGGATGGGAAATGACTAGGTGGAGTAATGTGAGGATAGTGTGATGCAGGACACTCGTGCTGATGCTGTGTGTGGAAAATCTGAGCTTGTTAAACTGCAAACTGTTTGGGCAAAGATTAAAAATATCACAGGGGGAACTTCACTTTGTGCTTTGCTCAACAAAAAAACTTCAGTGTTTCCTTTTGTAGAAGATCATATTAAAAGTCTAAATTGTTGTGGAAACAACAGCTAGTGCTTCCTAAAGTGTTTTATTGGTAAGTAGAAAAAAAAGAGTAGAGATACAGCTTCATTCCTTTTATACCAAATCTGAGACAAGTTTAAATCCACTTATGGCTGCATTTATTCTTGGTTGTAAACTTTAAAAGGAAGCATTATTCTTTGTCCTCTTACAGGCCCTTAAAACCTGCTAGCTGATGTCTCGCATTGAGCTCGTGACAATAGCAGTTACAGCAGTATAATAACTGCTGGGGTGGTGTAGTTATGCTGTCCTCATATGGTGAGATTAGCTGTCATTAACCATCTAAATTCTTCATGGGCCTAGTGGAGAGAGATACGAAATTCTTAAACATATGGATCTTACTCTTTTTCAAATTTCTATTTTGTTTTATTTTGTTCTTTGAATCTTACCTAAAGCTCAGCAAAGGAAGAGGCAAAGCTGTTTCTTTGGTGGCATAAAGCCATGCAGTTATCCTTGATTCAGATGGAGCAAGATGACACCGTTCTGATGGAATCTGTCATTCGGACACTGCTGTTAATCCAGGGCAGGCAGAGTCAGCTGGCTGAGGAGAGACTGAATTCTGGAATACTTGGTGCTATTGGGCTAGGCCGAAGGTCTCCTTTGTCACCCAGGTAAGAGCTGAAGGGGCGGTAAATTAATCGATTTGAGCCATCATGTTAAAAAAGCAGCAGCCTGGATTCAGACTGCACAGTGCAATTCAAAACATGTTCTGAATCCATGCTATCCCCAGTTCTATAAAGTCGTGTGGGCCCATCACATAAAAAACGTAACAAGTATTTTCATCTGCTTAAGAAGTGACTATGAACCTCTGTAAGGGTTGAGGTGGGAAAGAACATGTGATTGTGGCTTAGTATCCATCTCTAGTGAAGTTGTAGGGAGACTGTTAGAGGAAGGTAATTCTGCCTGATCTGTGGAAGACTGTTCTAGCTGACCTCAGAAGAATTTTGTATGATCACATGCATGTTGCCTTTTCCATCTTAACCTTGAGCGGTTGGAAACGTTAAGAGAAGCTCAAAGAAGCGTGTGCTTGCTTGTTACTCACTTCGCCTTCTAAAGAGAGATACCAAGTGTGGTTGTTGGGATTAAAATCATGTTCCACGTGGAACGAATGCCAAGAAGAAACGCGTAAATATTTGTGGAGCACCAATTCAACACAGTACCTAAACATAACTTTGTGTTTATAAAGACCTTCTGGGATGCAATCATGCAGAAATTGCTCTGAAATCCTAGTCTTGTTCAACTCATCCTTTGATTGGGGTGATCAGAATGTTTCAGCGGCTATGAAATGAAGCAGTATTTCAGACGTGACCTCAAGGCTTCATCTAAGCTTGGATCAGATGTAACATTTCACATGTATGGTATTATATTATTCTCTAGTATTACAGTATCCTGTTATGTGTATATTAAGGTGATTTATTTTTTCCTAATGCATTGAGACAGGTTCTCTAAAGACTTTACTATGTTCCTCATGCCAGAGATATCTCATGGGATAGAACTTCCAGGTTATCTGCTCTTGAGGACTTCCAAATTTGATATCCCCTCTCTCTGTCCTTTTCCCTGTGCAAGGTTTCGGGTGGTTGCCCGCAGCTTGTCTGCCTTCCTCTTGGTGCAGATTCCTGCAGAGAGTCAAGTCCGCCTGAAAGCGGGGTCAGAGCCGAAGCTGTCACAGAAGGCCCAGCAGGTAGCGTGTGCCAGTTGCTGGCTTCTTGACATGTCCTCTTTATGTGCTTGCTTGGCTTGAGGGGCAAAACTTATAAGAGAGGTGATGATGGGAGTTTGCTGGGCTCTGGTAGCAGGACTGTGTGTCTGAGCCCTAACCTAAAGTGTTCCTAGGTAAAATGGTTTAAAGAGTTCTGTACTAATATGAAGGCATCAGTTCCTGATCTTATACCCTGAAGAGTTGCAGGTGAACCTAAGTCTGTAAACTCCAAGTTCAGAACCTTCGGAACACAGCAGGTAGAAGAAATTTAAAACAAACAGGAAACACCACTGCTGCTGTGACTGCGCTGCTTTCCAGTGATAAAGCAGGGCTTCATTCACACTAATGTTTGTTTATGTGAGATCAGGGGTTAAAAGCCCCATGACAACATTCCTTCTTTAGCATGCGTGCTGACCATGCTGTTGTTTCAGTAAGTGCACAAGAAGAGGGTGGAGTTAATTAGAAACCAAGGCAAAGTAATTTACTTGGTACAACTTGTTTGTCTTCTCTGAGAAATGAATGAAACTTGTTCAGACATGTTTCCAACACCTGCCCTGGCTGGTACTGCCAGCATAGGCTCTTTTGTGTATAAATTCTAACTTCACATTGTCTCCGTAATACAATTAGTGATAGCAAAATAATAGTCTTATGAAAGTCAAGATGTTCATAAGAACAAACTGAAGTGAATAGTTAGGTGTGTTGCAGTTTGTAGTTCAGTGTGATTTCCTAGAAGCCATGTCTCGAGTTCATGAAGTAGATACTTGAAATATTTGGGTTGCAGAATCCTAGCAAGCCTTGGTGGAACAGTAGTTGTGTTGATCTTGGGGAGGGAACAGCTTGAAAAATATGAATTGGCTTGAAACACTGTTATGTGATTGTATTTTACAACATCTTGTTCCAAATACACGAAGTTCTCTAGTAGATAAGGATCTTCTTGTGGAATTGTGCATATGGTGGCTCATGAACTGGTTTGTTAGTACCAAAGCACACTCAGCTAACAGAATTTTCCCTTGTGTCTATAGGCACTGAATGCTCTTGAATCTATGGCCTCAAACAAACAATATATGGATTACCAAGAGCAGCTCTCCCAGGCTTCTAAGTTCATCAAGCATCCAGAACATTGTCTTCGAGATGGCAATAATCTCTTGGCTCTCCTTATTAACACTTTGTACCCAGAAGTGCATTATTTGGACAGCATACGATAGCAGCACTGAGCTCTCAGAATCATCTTGCAATGTTGGTTACTCTGGTGTACACACCATGTTGTTACTGCACAAGTGATTTTTACCTTCAGAGTTCCTCTCTGAGTCAGAAGTGTGAGAGGGAACTGCACCCTGGCAAGTTTTCTCCTCTTTGAGGTTTTCTTGCTTTTCTTTAGATTTGTAGACCTGTGGAATTGCTTAGTTTTTGTTGACTGAAAACACTTGAATATCTTCCTGTGTATGGTGCACATCTGAGAGGAGGATACCTGGGGACAGGGGTACAAATCATTAGTCCTGTAGTGTCTTCAGTTTTTGCTTTGTGCCTTTTTTGTTTTCCAATATGTCATCACTCAGGCTGGTTCAAAGTGAGTGGGGGATCGTGTATAAAAGAGGTTTTGACTCTCTTAGGGGATTATGTATAAAAGAGGTTTTGACTCTCTTAGGGGATTGTGTATAAAAGAGGTTTTGACTCTCTTAACCAGGATACCTCTGAATCTTATGTGAGTGTGTGTCCGGAGACTTGTGAAATCCCTGGATTTGTAAAGATAAGTGTTATAAGTTTTGACTCTTTTTTGCTGTCCCGCAGAAATCTGTGGTTGAAAGGCATGCCTACAATCTTCTCCCAGACTTGTAAATACAGATGAAAATTTGAACTAAGGATCTTTTTTTTTTCTATTTTCTAAGTGTTAGTGAGTCTGCATCCATATTGCTTAACTAAACACAAGAAACTTCTAGGCAGGTTCTTTTTAAGTCAGGTGATTCAAATCCAGAGATGGATTTTCTGGATCCCCAGTGTCTGGGAGGGGAAGAGTCAGTGGCATTCATGTTAGATAGGATTCCTTAATTCTGGAAGTCTGATTGTTTAGGAAATACCGGTTTAACAAGTGGACACCCACCATTTCAGTTTATTCTCTTCTGCCTAGCAGACAGGATTTTTGTGAAAAGGTATTTATCTTGTATTAAATCTGGTGATCGCTTGTTAGGATTCTGTTGCCAAAGCATGAACCATGAGCCTGTAAATCTGTTGTGTCAGCTGAACGATCACTGGTTTTGTTGCCTTGTCTAATTGTAAGATGCTCTTTTGTTCAAGGAAAGCAGAGGGTGATTTTCCCCAGTTCCTTGTCTAACATTGTCCCTTTTATCACTGATGTAGTTGAGGTGGCCCAAGGTCTGCAGTCCCAGTCTCTGCACCTCTATGAAGGAACAATGATCTCTTCTTCTCTTGCTCCATTAATTGTGCCTTTATGTTTAGAACGTGATTACCCATGAAAACATTAATTCTGGTCACTAAAGGAAGGGGATGTGCTACCTGCTGTCTGGTCTATAATGCTTTGAAGTGTTGCTCCTAACTGTGGTTCCAGTGCTGGACAACAGATCTTCTTGACAGATTCCACTAACTATGCCAGCTGGGTCATTAGATCACCTTCATCTTAATGTGGTCTTAGAGTTCCTTGCTCTATCTGCGAGCCTATACATATATATACGTATGTACATCCCTCTGTGTATTAATCACTTATTGATGCAGCATGTTTTTTATCAGACTCTTTTGTAAAGTTCATGTCTGGAAGAATACATTCTGCTGCTTTTTTTCCTCCCCCAAAGACTTAAAATCACTGGTTTTGTTAGATTCAATGTTATTGATCAAATGCATAAAAATGTGAAAAAAATCATCGATAGTGTTTGACAGGCACTTTTAAAATGAGATACTGTTTCAGCTGTTGAGTTTTTACAGATGTTGTATTTATAACATGCTATGTCTGCAAAGACCATGCAAAATAAAAATGAAAAATCAAGTCACGTGTGACAAATGCCGTGATATTTTCAACACCACGTAATACATAGTTGTTCTTGAAGAGGGAATTAGGATGGGGGAATGCCACGCAGTTGCTCAGCTGATGGAGGCCTGATGATTCTTCTCTTTGACATCCTGGATTTAACATGTGTGACACAACAGCCTGTTTTTGTGCGCAGAGCCCAGGAGAAAGTTCATCTGTGTAATGGCAGAAGTAACTTTGGGGCAAAATACCCCAAACCTTTTTGGTAATGTGACTGTAGGGTGATGCACTGGTTCTGTTCCTTCAGCACTCACAACTGACCCAGACTGTGGAATTTATCCAGAGTGAGGAGAAAGCTGCTAGTGTGGAGGGAAGTGGAAAACTATGTCTCCAGTGCTGGTGGTATGTCATTCTTGCTGAGGACCGGGAGCAGGCTGGGGTCACTGCTATCAGCAAACACCATTGACACCATCATCATGTCTGTTTCTGTTACCATTGAAATAGCTTCTTTAGTGACTTAACTGCTTGACAGAGTCACAGAATTGTTTTGGTTGGAAAAGACCTTTAAGCTCATGGAGTCCAGCCATTCCCCCAGCACTGCCAGGTCCCCACTGACCCCTGTCCCTCAGCACCACCTCCACACGGCTGGGAAACCCCTCCAGGGCTGGGGACTCCACCACTGCCCTCGGCAGCCTGGGACACGCCTGCACAACCCTAACAGGGAAGAAATTGTCCCTCAGGGCCAACCTCAACCTCCCCTGGCTCAACTTGAGGCCGTTTCCTCTCATCCTGTCACTTCTTCCTTGGAAGAAGAGACTGACCCCCTCCTCACTCCAACCTCCTTCCTGTCTTGGAGCTGTGGAAAGCCAAAAGGTCTCCCCTGAGCCTCCTTTTCTCCAGGATCAACCTCCCCAGGTCCCTCAGGCTGCTTCTCGGCATGCTTGTGCTCCAGACCCTGCACCAGGTTCGTTGCCCTTCTCTGGACATGCTCCAGCCCCTCAATGTCCTTCTGGGAGTGAGGGGCCAAAACTGAACCCAGGATTCCATGTGCAGCCTGCCCCCGGCCGAGTGCAGAAGAACAGTCACTGCTGGCATAATGTGACAGAAGTGATGCTATTGGCTGATAGTCAGCTCTAGGGCCCCCAGTGTAAGGAAGACATGAACCTGTTGGAGCAAGTCCAGAGGAGGCCTTGAAAATGATCAAGGGGGTGGAAGCCCTCTGCTGGGAGGAGAGGGCAGAGAGTTGGGGGTGTTCAGCCTGGAGCAGAGAAGGCTGCGGGGAGACCTGAGTGTGGCCTTTGAGTGCTTCAAGGGGCCTCTGAGAAAGCTGGGAAGGATGAGGAGTAATATTTTCAAACTGAAAGAGAGGAGATTTAGCTTAGATAAAAGGAAGAAATCCTTCACCGAGAGGGTGGTGAGACACTGGCCCAGGTTGCCCAGAGGGGTTGTGGATGCCCTGTCCCTGGAAGTGTTCAAGGCCAGGTTTGACCTTGGGTCTCTGAGCAACCTGGTCTAGTGGAAGGTCCCTGCTCCCTGCAGGGGAGAATTGGGCTAGAAGATCTTTGAAGGTCCCCTCCAACCCAAACCATCCTGTGATTCTATGACATTTTTCTCCATTTCTTGATCTAACAATTGTAATGAAAATAATTTGTTTTACCATGGTTTAAGTATTTTCTGAACAATGCTATGGCAGGCCCTGCAAAGCAGGGAGAATTCACCACCAGCTACTGCTTTTGCTGTTTGGGTCACCCACAAACCAATCCTCTGGCTTCTTGGTGTGCCTGGCAGTGGTAGAAGTCTGAACCTGTGCTTTCCTCAAGTACAGGGGAGCAGTTCTGTGAACTAACAGATTCTCTGGCAGTTCTCTGTCACAAATGTGAACCCAGAGCTTTGAGTCTTATTCTCCGAATGGTGCCCAACAGATGGGCTTTTCGTCCCTTCTGGGTTTACTGGAAAGACTTCTAATGTTCCCAGCATGTCCCACCCTCCCTCCTGCCCTACACTGCAGTGTTCTTATTCACATCATAAATGTAACGAGCTGATCTCAGAAGGAAAACTGAGGTTTGGGTTGTTTTTAACGTTGAAATTGGAGTGTCACCTGCCTGATAACAAGTGTGCCTTCTGGACAGCTGGTGCAGTTCAGATGGAGAATGAGTATCTGACTGGCACAACAGTTGTCACAGTGGAATGAGTTGTTGCCTGTGGGTTGTGGCTTAATTATTTATTAAGGAAATAAGGCCAAACAGGGAAACGAACAGAACAGCTGAACGTGGCATTAACTGAAAGCAGTGGAATTGAAAACCATTGTTTTGTTCCTCCAGTATGTACTGGTTTGAGTGAGTGGTTGGAGTCCCCCATGAGGACCAGGACCTGCCAACATGGGGCTTCTTCCTTACATACTTCCTGGGCAGGAGCTCTACACTGGACACCCACCACAGCATCACCTGCGTTTGTTGGCCTGCTAATGCTGACCTGTAAGCTCTCAGCTGGCTCATCGTTCACCCCTGGCCAGTGACCTGTGTGTTCCCACTGTGCTCTCGCATAAAGAACAACTCCTTGTCCTCACTGTCCAGTCTTGTTCTTCCTGAAGAGGCTGCGTCCGTCCACAGCAGCACTCCAGGCTTGCAAGCTACCCCGCAGCATCTCTGTCACCCCAGAGATATTGTTGCCAATGGACCTCTTAATTCCTCCTGCTTGTTCCCCCTTGGGAGGAACCTGGTTGTGCTGATTTCTCAGAAAAGGTATGAGACCATTCCCCACAATACTGTCCTGAAGGCACTTCTTTATCGTGCACGTACACTGAAGTGGGCTCCTTCCACCCCATTTTATTGATTGTGAGGTCTCTCCCCTGCACATCGCCCCAAACCTTTCGCATTCCACAGGATGGAACCGCGGATAGTGAGAGGGGAAGGTTGAGAGCAGACTCTTCCCACTGAAGATCAGTCTTGCAGGGGTTTGGATAGGTTAAGGAGGTCCCTCACTGGGGAGAGGGGCAGGATTCAGGTAAACACCTTTCTGTCTCTTTCCTAGTGTCCAGGGTTGTGGTGGGTTCCTGTACCTGGATGTCCTTGTTCTCCTGTTTGCTGCACTAATGTGGGCTGTGCTTTGGAAGCTGAGTAAGCAAAAGTCAAACAGTGCCAATCCATGAGCTTCCTCATATCTAAATTGCTGCAGCAATTTTGTGACATGTGTTTCCTGTCAGTGCTCTTGGGTGTTGGGTGCTAATAACATGTGACAAGGCACACTTAGTACATCCCAGGTGGTTTTGGGACTCAGTGGTCTGATGCTTCTCTTTGGACCCAAACTACTTGAGTTAAAGTAGTTTTCAAGAGAAAAATCCTGTAAGCCAAGCCTCAATCCCATTCACAGGTAGAAACGGGTTCTCATTACTCTAACGTATGTCTATAAAATCATAAGGGTTCAAAAGTTCAGTTTGGTTTGTCCAGTTAATATCTCTGGGGTTTCTTTCTTCCTGTGACACGTGTGAAACTGAGCTCACTGGTCCATCATTACTCTATCTGCTTCAACTTTCTTTTTCTCTTTGCACCTCTTCCTTTTTTATTAAACCTGGCTTTGCCACTGTTGGGGTTTTAAACTGGGATTTAAAAGATCAGGTTCAAGCAATTGCTTCATTTATTTTTGGTTTTTCCCTTGTTGTCCTGGCCAAGTCATTTAAAGTTGTCTTTACTGTCCCAGCGCAGATGTTATGAAGAGGTGAACTTTAATAATTCGCAGGCTGGGGGTGAGCTTGCAAGAAGGACCACTGTCTTGGTGGTAATTCAGTAGCATCTTGGGCTCCTGGCCAGCAGTGGTTGTTACCAGAAGGGAGATTGTTAGGGGAAGAGTTTTGGAGCTGCTGCACTGGATTGATTACATCTAATCCTGTGATACAAACCCGAAGGTAGATTCTTGTCACTTCTTCTCGTTTCATTTTGTTTCCTCTATGCCAACCAGGCTCTCCTGGACCTTTGCCTGCCTGACCGAGACTCCAGGCTGGCTTGTGTCATCCTGTGCCGTAAGCTGGGTTATTCACCTGGTCTTGGAGCACGTCCACAGTTGGGTTAGAGATTTGTCTGTGGATGGCCAGTGACTTTGTAGTAGTGACTTCATCTCACAATTTAAGAGATGAGCAGTCAGACCTTAAAGGAACTTTTTCTTGTAACACAGAGATGGAAACTGTTTAGAGATAATTTTCTTTTTTTTTTTTTTTAAAAAAAAACCCCCTGCCAATTTGGTTTATTGAAACATTTTCACAGCAAAGTTATCACAAATCTCTGAGATTCTGCCTGTATGTGCCCATAGGCACTAGGACCCGCAGTAGAGTTACAATACAGACCACGCTCTCCATGTCTTGCTTTCAGCTCTACCAGCTTTTGGAAAACCTCTTTTTGCTTGGGCTCCTCTTACAAGTTAAGATTTCTGATGAACTCTTAAATAAACTCTCCTGGAAAGTAAGGAACAAGAATAATAATAACAAAAAAAAAAACCCAAACAACCCAATCCCAGCAGAAATTCTAGTAGTGTTTTTTTTCTTGGCTAGTATTTGAAACATTAAAATAGTTCGTTTGCTGGCTCTAGGAAGCCGCATGTGGTTTGACAAGTGGAGTGGTGAAAACTGCTTTTTGAAGTAACATTTGAAAAATGCCAAAGCAAAAAGATGTGAGAAAATGGTATACTGTTTTCTGCTTGCTAAACACTATCTGATACAGGCTAAAAACACACAGCTTGGTCAGAACGAACGTCCTGTGTAGATCCCCATATGCTCGTCAAGCTCCATCCCTCTTAGTCTGATTTTTTATTTCTTCTGTTTTCCCCTTAAGGGCATCTCTTGCTCATAAGCAGCAGCAGGGATGGAAGTCGTGCACCTGCAAGGCCTGTTTGACCTTCTCTGCATCAGTCAACATCAGTCTTTTGTTTGCTGGGAAAAGGCACCCTTGTACAGAGGAGACAGGAATTCGAACTGTGCAAGTGAGCACCCTTGAGACCACCCAGGTCCTCAGCTGCGTCTTGATGATGTTCCTTCTGTTGGCAAAGTCTGGCTGCTGCCGTGTCTGCGGTCAAAGTTCTCGTAGGTGGAGTCTTGCAGCTGTGGCCTGGCAGTAGAAGTGAATAAGGTGAAGACAGATTTCTGGCTGCTCTAGTCTTTGTAGAATCACAGACTGGTTTGGGTTGGAAGGGACCTTCAAAGCTCATCCAGTCCAACCCCCCTGCAGTCAGCAGGGACATCTGCAACCAGAGCAGCTTGATCAGAGCCCCAAGGGCCAACCTGACCTGCAATGGTGCCAGCGATGGGGCTTCTGCCACCTCTTGGGGCAACCTGGGCCAGGGGCTCACCACCCTCAGCATAAAACATTTCTTCCTTCTCTCTGGTCTGAATCTCCCTCTTGCAGTTGAACCCATCAGCCCTTGTCCTGTCCCAACAGCCCCTGCTCAAAAGCCCCTCCCCAGCTTTCTCAGAGCCCCCTTGAAGCACTCAAAGGCCACACTCAGGTCTCCCCGCAGCCTTCTCTGCTCCAGGTTGAACACCCCCAACTCTCTGCCCTCTCCTCCCAGCAGAGGGCTTCCACCCTCCCAGCATTGCTGTGGCCTTCTCTGGCCCCGCTCCAGCAGGTCCCTGTCTCTGCTGGGCTGAGGAGCCCCGAGCTGGACCCAGCCCTGCAGGGGGGTCTCTCTCCCCAGAGCAGAGCGCAGCAGAGGGGCAGGATCCCCTCCCTCCACCTGCTGCCCACGCTGCTGGGGATGAGCCCAGCACACGGGGGGCTTCTGGGCTGCGAGTGCCCGTTGCCGGCTCCTGTCCAGCTTTTCCCCTCACCATCACCCCCAAGTCCTTCTCCTTGGGGCTGCTTTCCAGCCCTTCATCTCCAGCATGGGCTGATAGTGGGACCTGACCTGACCCAGGTGCAGGACCTTGTTCTTGGCCTTGTTGAACCTCACAAGGTTTACACAGGCCCCACTGCTCCGGCTTGCCCAGGTCCCTCCGGATGGATCCCATCCCTCAGGTGTGTCAACTCAGCTGCAAACTTGCTGAGAGTGCACTCGATCCCACTGTCTGTGTTGTTGATTAAGACATTAAAGAGCACTGGTCCCAGTATAGACCCGAGAGACACCACTTGTCACCAATCTCCATCTATACATCAGTGACTTCAGCTAAGTAGTTGAGGAGAATCAGAGTAAGTGTCCACAATACTGTGTGATAGGGATCCTTCTGCACAAGGTAGCTTTCAAGTGTCTGAGTGGCATCTAATGTTTTACATCACGAAGCATCCAGAATGATCTCCTACACCATTAACATTAACTACTTCTACCGTCCTGCTACTCAAAGCATCAGGAGGATGTGACAAACCCCTCCTAAGAAAGATCTTCTTATGTAGAGAATGGAGGATCTTAGTTTTTAAGCTTTCATCTGTTTCTGTATCTCTACAAATGCAATCCAGAGTGCAGTACGGTTTAGGCACTGTTCAATCAGCAAAAGTATGCTTTCGCAAATAATTATCACAAATTTAACTGTAGGATTAAATTCTTCTCTGCCTCTTCGTCTGTGTCCTGATTCTGTACACTTGACTGTCCTGCTGGAATGGCCATCTTTCTTGGGAAGGTGAGGGGTGGAGACATCACATAGGGATAACTCGGGTGGGAAGGGAGCAGCCGCAGGCACATGTAACTGTTCTGACCTCAGGTACAGCTTCTTTAGGTTTAGCCTTAGGGTTGGTTTTGGTTTTAACTTTGGGTTGTTTTTTTTTTTTTCCCTTCATCTTTTTCCTACTTGGCCACCACTTCAGGAGTGTCCAAGATTGATTGTGCTGGGTAATGGGACGTGCCAAGAGTACTGTGGGCTGCCAACCAAAGAATTGGACTCTGACATATCTTAGCTGACTCTGAGATGGGCTATTTGGTATCTCTGGACCTTCTTTCACAGTTGGCAGAGCTCATCAGCTTTGGTGTTGACACTTTTTCTGGTCCATTAGAGACTAGGGTGCAGAGGGAGGGGAAGGTTTCTGTTGCACAGAATTTCCTCTCTCGTTCAACATTCCTCAGCCTGGCACAGACCCCATCCCAGCCTGTTCCCCTCACCTGTCCCTCAGGTGGGCAGCTCTCTTGCTAGTTCAACATGGCTTCCTCCCATGCTCTGGGCCTCTGGCTCACCCAAGCTTCTAGCCCTTTGTTACTGTAGCATCCATTTGCCATGGTCTCTCCAACTTGCTGCCACAATCTCTTGTCCTAACATCAGTGGGGTCTTTTCTCAGCTGTACCCAAGCCAGAGCCTCCTACCAGCAGTGCCCAAGTCTTGGTCCCTCATACTGGCTTGCCTGGCCATCAGCCCAACCCTGTCCTTGTCCCAGGAGCCTGCTCTCAGGCCAGAAAGATGTTGCCAAGACCAAGGACATGTTGCATTTATCTCCTTAGCCATCTCCACACTCCTGATGGATAACATGAGTACAAAGAAGGCAAGACATCCTTACCGGGCCAGGCTGGATGGGGCGGAGGAGGGACCTGTAAAGTAGGAAGGAAGACATGGGTTAGCAACTCAGCCAGAGTCAGCTGGGGAGCCAGGGCTGACCAAGAGCTGTTGGGAAACTGCACTGGAAGGTGGCTGTGACACTCCAGTGAATGGGGAGAAGACCTTTTGTCAGGAATGTGGTCCTCTTAATGGAGGTGGGAATTAGGCACTGGAATAGAAGTGAAGCATTTTTGGTTGGATTTACAACCTCTACAGTTTGAGAGAAACAGTGGCTTTCACAAGACGTTGACATCAGACTGTCTCTACAGATGTGATGTGACATCTCATCCAGCTGGAGAGGCAGAGCCCAGAGACCCTCCTGGTCCCCTCCTTCCCATGCCATCCCACAGCAGGGGTGGTGGGCTGGGGGACAGTGGCCTCTGGGCTTCTTGGGAGGTCTCATCCCTCAGTCCATGAGCTGATTCTCATCTCTTGTGAGCTGAGTTTTCCTTGTTCTCATGGCCTTGGTGTGGCTAGGAGGTGGGATTGCGCTAATGGTGGGGAAGCACCTGAGTAGTGAGGCCCAGGGGAATGAGAGAGTGGTCTGTAAAATGAGGATGCCCACACCAGGAGATTAAACTGCTGCCTGGGATGCAGTCAAGGTAAATCCTGCCCTCGGGCTACAGGGAAAGAGGTAGTAATTAGTTTGCTTAAAGAAAAAAAAAAATCAATCTGGTTGTGTAGGCGGCAGGTTCTCCAGTAATTGCCCACTTGTCAATTAACTTTTCTCCTCGGGTGCAGGGAAATCCTGCTCCCTTTGTCTTTTCAAAGGCCCCTTCCCAATGGAGACCTCCTGTATACAGGCTGTAACCAGCCAGGCAGGAGGTCCGTCTTGTTCTTACATTTCCCATCAGAAATGTCCTCCCTCTAGGGTGAAAAATCATATAAACGTTTAAAAAAACCCCAAACAAACCCGACCCCTCCTGCCTGACTTTATCTGCCGCATCCTTCTCTGGTTACCAGTCTGATGGAGGAAGGCTACCAGGGGAAATACTGATACGTACCGCCTCTTGAGAAAACCATGAAGCTCAGTATCACCAGCAAAATGAGCACTTTAACACCCAGCGGCGTGAAGATCAGGATCAGGAAGAACAAACTGTTGGATGCTTTGAATTTATAGAAGTACACAGCCCCCTCTGCTCTCCCATGGCTGTTGACAGCTGTACAGGTGTATTTTCCGTCGTGGGTCAGGTACCGGAGCTCCTTGGTGACACGATGGTTCGTGCTGGTGATGGAGGTGATGTTGCTGTAGGGTGGTCCAGTCCAGGTCAGAGCAGGTGCTGGCTCCCCCTCGGCGGTGCAGCGTGCCTGGAAGGTGCGATCCCCGTTGGAGCTGACAGTGATGTTGATGATCCTGGGGGCAGCTGCAGAAATTGCAACAGGAAAGGGGGAAAGTGCATCAGGCTTCAAAGGCAGGTCTGATGTAAAACATCTGAAATGGGCTCTGGCCTTGGTGGACCCTCAGCGTGAATATCAGGGTAATGTTGGGATCAAACCTCCCCTTTCTCATTTTTCTCATCACTTTCTTTCCCTAGATTTCCACACCCTGCCCATGTTGGGTGGAGGAGCAAAGGGATACATCCAGCAAAGCCCGGGTGCAAGGAAGTGTACTCTATTTGTGTTTGATCCCTGTGAGGCCTTACGCAGTTTTCTGAGCTTTGGTCAGCTTCAGCTGTTGTGACCTTCAGTGGTGGCAGAAGGCAGAGGCACTGTGCAGTAGCAGGGCAGTCGTCTGTGAAGATGGGTTGCTTTCTGCAGTTGCACCATGAATTGCAGCCTGGTGCTACCTTGGACATAGGCACAGGTGCAGCTGGTGACCTTTTTGGACTGCCTGCATCTGCACATGGTCGAGGATAAAGCAACCATGGAGCTCTCCTGCAAGTGTCTCATATGGCTGCTTCTTTGGTCTCTGACCACCAGAGTGCACATGGATGTACCTATTCGTGTAAGCCCTTTGCTCGGTGCCTGAGACTTGCCAAATTTGTCAAATTACTGTCAGAGAACATTGACACTCCTTCCTACAACATATTTTCAATATTTTTCTCCAACCCTGTAGTGACCACCCAACAGATGGGGTAGGTTCCGGGTTGCTTTGGGGTAGCACACCAGTACCAAGACATGGCCACTAATTTTGTAACCTGTATTTGTAGCATATAGGATTGTGTGACTGAATGAAGAGTGTTAAAGCTCGTTTGTGGATGGAAAATGTTAAGAGATGTGGTGTTAAACATGTTGTCTTTGGTTTAAGTCAGCTGAGGAAGGGTAGCTTTCACAGAATCATCTGGTTGGAAGAGACCTTTAAGATCATCGAGCCCAACCGTTCCCCCTGCACTGCCAGGGTCCCTAAACCATGTCCCTCAGCACCACATCCACACGGCTGTTAAATACTGCCAGGGATGGGGACTCCACCACTTCCCTGGGCAGCTGATATGACTAAGCTTGTCTTACCCATTCATCATCTCCTCTTGGGCCTGTTGACCCGTTTAATGCATTCATTTCCTAAAGGCATTGTGAAAACTGAAGGTTACTAAATGAGTGTCCTCATGGAGGAAAAGCAGGGGTTCAATATTGATGCCATTTTTTGTCAGGCTAGACAATACATAGCTGCAATGCCCTGCAGCACATCTTCCCACTTGGCTGTGTCATGCAGGAGGGGTTTGAGGCTTGAGGATTGATCCATAAGAAAGCTAGCTGTGTTAGTCATGTGTCAGTGTGTTCTGGTGTTTAAATTAACCTTTTAAACATTATTTAACCCGTCCCGTTCAAACTGCCAGGGTCTAACCCCAAAGCAGGGTGCAGCCTGGGTACTGTATCTGTGCATGTTATCATTCCTCTGGTGTTAAAATCCAGGCAGCCCTGGAGAAACGAATCTTGCTGCCATCCTGCCCTGGTCATGCTTTGTGTGTGGGTGTTTGGGAGCTTCAGCAAGTGAAGGAGAGCCTCAACTACATAGAACTTCCCAAGAAGTAACCGAGCTCATCCTCGGATCCCATCTGGATGCCCTCAGTGCACAGCAGGTGTAAGGGAGTTTC
Source organism: Bucorvus abyssinicus (assembly GCA_009769605.1). Lineage (NCBI taxonomy): Eukaryota > Metazoa > Chordata > Aves > Bucerotiformes > Bucorvidae > Bucorvus > Bucorvus abyssinicus. The sequence continues at coordinate 3,955,852 of CM020063.1, forward strand.
ACTCCACAAGCAAAATCACCCAACACACGACACCTTTGCACTCAGGGCTAAGGTCTGAGTCTGTTCCCAAGGCCAGCTGGGTCTCCTAGCACTCCTTTGGTCTGGGGGATGGGATTAGCATTCGACATTTGCTGATCTGAGCTATTTCTTCAGGCCCTTTGTACTTACTGTTTCCTGCTCCAGAGCAGTTTGGACCAATGGCCCATGGGTACCAGGTTATATTATCTTTCCAATCCCCTGTTACCATCCAGGCTTTCCTGTGCTTATGTCCTCAGCACCCAGGCTCTCCAGTTTAGTTTCTGAAGAAGAGGACGTCTTTAACCCCACCCCACGGGACACTGACCCCAGCTACCCTCTCTGCTGCCTGCACAGATCCAGTGCTGAAGAGATAAAATGGGATGTCCAGGACGTGGCTAGTTCTTACCCCAGCAGCTGGAGCCAGGCTATTTCTTTACCAGTTTTGTTCCTATTCCTGTCCCTGCATTGTGCTCATCACCTCGCACTGGAAGACTGTGGAAGACAATGAGTGTTCCCTGCCCAAATGTTATAAACTAGCCACAGAGCTGGGAAAGCCAACCCTTTGGAAGACCATCTCAGGTCAAGATCTTTTACCACCTCATCAGTTTCCACACCCTGTGGCTCTCGTGTCATGGCTTCCTTCAGCAATCACGACCTCTTACCAATCAAATGCAGCTTTATCCCATTCCGGCTTTCATACTTGTCGTGGATATCTCCGGACAACTCCACCCTGCAGAAGTATCTCTCGCTGTCACTCCAGGTCAGATTGTCAATCCTGATGGACAGGTCCTTGTGCCGGGGGTTGCCAAGCAGTTTGTATTTGTTTTTGTAGCTGACGGCAGTCTTACAGAGCTCACTGGTGCTCTGACTAATGCACTTGAAAACTATTGTGCCATTGTAAGGTTCTTTGATCCTCCAAATGGCAGTGAGGGTCCGGTCAAATGTTTTGTAGGGGTGTGTGAAAGTACAGGGCAGGATAACCATCTTCCCAAGTTCACCAGTGACATCAGATGGGACATGAACGGACCAGCCATTGGGCTGCACACCTAGAAGCAAAAAAAGACTTTCAAGACTTACTTATCTGGAGTGTTTAAGAGGGAAATTTGACCCCCCCTGGAGAACTGTTCAGCTCTGGAGTGCCCAGTGTAAGAAAGACATGGACCTGCTCAAGTGGGTTCAGAAGAGGCCATGAAGATGTGAATGGGCTGGGGAGCCTCCCCTATGAGGACGGGCTGGGAAAGTTGGGGCTGTTCAGCCTGGAGCAGAGAAGGTTCTGGGGAGACCTTAGCATTGCCTTTAATGATTCAAGGGGCCTCTGAGAAAGCTGGGGAGGGACTCTTTATCAGGGAATATAGTGGTAGGATGAGGGGTAAACATTTCAAACTGAAAGAGAGAAGGCTTAGATTACATATAAAGAAGAAATTGTTTCTGCTGAGGGTGGTGAGCCCCTGGCCCAGGTTGCCCCGAGAGGTGGGAGAAGCCCCATCGTTGGCACCATTGCAGGTCAGGTTGGCCCTTGGGGCTCTGATCAAGCTGCTCTGGTTGCAGATGTCCCTGCTGACTGCAGGGGGGTTGGACTGCATGACCTCTGAAGGTCCCTTCCAACCCAAAAAGTTCTGTGATTCTGTGAAATTGGGCATCCTTTCTGTATCTGCTGTGTTGTTGGTCAGAAAATGGATCCTGTTTTCCTGTGGTGGGTCCTGTGCTGTTCAGTGATCTTACTGCGGACTTGCAGATGATTGCGTGGTCCACTTGCTGTTGCTGGTTTTGGTGCCAGTCTGCAGCAGAGCTCAGGGAGCTGACTAGCTCATGTTGAAAGTGATTTAATTCCTAAGCAGCCCTCTCGTTTGTCAAGTGAACAATAGTACCTTATGTTCTGCAACAGTCTTCTGTAGTTAACAGGCATTTATGTACTTGGAGGAACAAACAAATAAAAAAGCTAAAAAAAAAAAATCTAGTGGCTTTAGGCACTGAAGTGCAGTAAGTGTGGCAGCTCTGCATTTCAGTGGATGCACACACACACTCCTAGGTTACAGTATTTGTTACACTAGTCAGCCGGTGGTTGCATTACCCCTGGGGAAGGTAGTAAAAGCTGATGTTTCTAATGATCAGTGCTGCTCTCATCACACAGTGGCATCTTATTGGTCAGATAACTTGTGAAGCATCCTAAGATACTTGTCTTAGGAAGGCTGGTGGGAACAGGCAAGTTCCCCATATCAGCTCCTCTTGTAGGAATGAGGATGCCCTTGACAGTACATAAAGCATCTCCCTGTTAGCAGAGCAGGTTGTCACTGCGTGGGCTCTAGCTGCCTGTATCTTCTCAGACAGGCCATGTCCTGCTGTCACCGTGGGGGAAATGCTGAGTTTTCCAGCTGAGATGGCCCTAACGGTTGGAATTTTGTTCTCTTGGCCAGTTTTGGTCACAGTAAACGCTAGCACAGTCTGGGGTCCTGAACCTCACTGCCACCATATCCAGTCTGATCTTTTTTGTCCAGTGATGAAAACAGCCATTACCTGAATGGACACACCCCATCTTTGAAGTTTATTGGGAAAACTGAATCGCTCATCCATTTCTCTTTCCCAGGAACCAACAGCATCAACAAACAGCACCTGTAGGCTGTGCTTTCTGTATAGACATGTGTAACTATCCTCTGCAACAGCTCTCTGCAACTGCAACTGCTCACTGCAACAGCTGTAGAAGCAGATTGTGGCTTCAGGAACGTCTGTGCCTATGTTCCTGTCTTGCAAAACTCACTTGATGGCTTCATTAAATCATGAGCTTTCCCCTCAATAGCTGAGAACAACTGCAAAAACTGTAAAGACGTCATTGCCACCCACCCCTGGTCTAGCTGTCTTCACTGTGGTCAGTGGGCATTCCGCTGTCAGGTTACTCGTGTAAACACTGAGGTAAGACTTGTTGCTTGTTCTTTATCTGTTCTCCACAACATTTGACCAACACCTTAGTGGTGGTGCAGCTCGTATTAATCTATTGTGTACTGCACAGTGGACAAAGGCCGACGCAGGACCGCTCCTCTGCCATTAAGTTATTCACCTGGAATCAGCACCAAGCCAGTATTTTGATTTCTGAGATCTGGCATCGTGCTGCCTCGTCACTCATTATAACAATATGCAGAGGTAATATGAAGGCTACATGGTCACAGGGCCTTCCAGAAGCTCATGGGCTTTGAGCACAAGGACCTGGCAGTGAAAATAGAAAACACTATTGCTTTCTAGTTTATTTCATGTCATTTTGGTTATTTTACAGTGTGTCACTACAGCCCTTCTGGAGAACTGCAGATCATGTGCTTTAAAGCACCTGATTTGCTTTTCTCAGCCACCTTTTTGGATTGCATTTTTAAAAAAAAATCTTAAGAACACTTTTTTTTTAGCACAAAAACATCCCCTTTCCTTCCACATGAGAAATAATGTTAAAAATCGATGCTTCCTATGTTAACAACTCCACCCTTTTCTGTGGAAACACAGTTTGCCTAGGTTATGAGTGGAGGGAGTTGAAAGCATCTTGTGTATATTTTAACCTTAACCTTAAAGCTTCAGCATGGTAGGTCTTCCATGGCTTCCTTCTGCCAATATTCAGCTTCCATTTACTCCTGGAACTGAAGTTCTCACAAGAAACAAAGAAGGTCAGAGGCAAATAGCCTGCCCATCTTACATGGGGTAACTCCTGAAAAGATTTGTTAGGTCACTGTATCTACTAGTTGCCAATGGAAAGGTCATGAAGACAATAACAATATCTAGAGCTGCAGACCACCACAGCCACTAGCCCTGCTCTAGCAAACACCATTTGACAGCATATCTAAGCAAATCCCATTGAGTTTAATGGAACTTAAGAGCATGCTTGAACATCAGCTTAAGTGCTCAGTGGAACTGGAGCAAATTGTGTCTGTTGCATAGTAACTGTAAGGAACATGAAACAGCATTTCTGGGTGGTGGTGGAAATGCTGCATCCCACTGACAATGCAAGGGAAAAGTTAGAGGAAGTCCCTTCACATGTTAAAAAAACAAAAAATGAAAAAAATACCCAAATCAAAGACCTCTCTGAGAGACTTGGCTCTGTCAAGCCTTTAAGTTTCTCCAGTAGTCTCACGTGCCTCTGGAATTTCAGCATCCATTCAAGCAATGTGATAGATGGTGCAATTTTTGGAAAGTTTATTGTTCCAGGCAATTCCCCTGGCACTTTGACTAAAATGAGAAGAAAATCCCTGGTCAGGCAGGGATTCATAGCAAGCTCAGTACTCACCCTTCCTGGAGATGTGAAGGAGGCACAGAAGAAACAAGCTGATCTCTCTCATGCTGGTTGATGTTCTTCACTGAAGTGTATCAGCAAACCAGAACTGTCTCTACTACATCCGAGCTGCTGGTCTTGCAGTCACAAAAGGTTTTTCCAGGGGTGGAAGAAGTTGTGGTTTTCCTCTCCTTGGAGGGAATGAGTTGTCTAGCTGAACCAGTTCTGGATTCCTATATTAATAGTTTTGTGGTCAGTCATGTGAAAAATACACCAGAGACAATCAGTGTAGTATCATTTTCCAGCTAAAGGAAGGGGACTGCAGATTTCGGCTGTAAATACCCAATCCATGTGTATGATGGGGCAAGAGGCCATGGCTTTCCAGCACTACCAACTCACTGATCTGGATGAAGACCTTGCCATCTGCCTAAGAAGGTGGCAAGCAAGACCCATGCTCTCCTGGCTTGAGGCAGTTTCTCATCCTGAACACGGAGCCTGCAAGACAACTGCTCTTTACCCTTTGTGCTCACTGGTTGTTGTCATCCCTAGATGTAAAAAAAGCCAAATCCTCCTCTTTGGAAATCATCCAAGTGCTTGTGCCAAGGTTCAGCAGTGGAAGAGTGCTCTGGTGCCCTGTGGTACCCTGCTCTGTCTGGACTCCCATGGCTCTGACACACTGCGAGTCATTCTCCTGCTTGTTGTCAAACTGTGTTTGAAACAAGCTGAGCTCCGGCTTTTGCCCAGAACCCTCGAATAAATGCTCACTCTTTCCTTCTGGGTTTAGCTTTAGCAAACTTATGGTGCAGTTTGCTAGTCTGCAGAGCGTGGGTCTTGTGGAGTCCTGTCCATGCTCCCCTCCACCTCACCTCCTATACAGTGATCCTGTGGCATTGTTGAGTTTAACCTTGGCGCATGTATTCCCTCTCTGGGTTTAGCCTGAGGCTGGCTGCTTTTGCTTCAGAGGGGAGGGAGGGCTGATGCCTGACTCCCTCTTCTCCTCTCGGCAGCCGTGCTGCTGTAGGGTCCCGCTGCTTCTCTCCTCTTTGGGGACAGGGACAGCAGCACCCACTCGATTCCTGCTGTCTCCAGCCACTGGAGGGCTCCCAGAGCCAATATAAGAACATGCTCTCTAGTCGCTGCTGCCACTTTTCTCTGTGCCAAGAGCCGGCGCCTTCCCTCAGCAGAGATGCCAGGGCTCCCCTTCACTCCTCACCTCATCTCAAGTTCTCCGCATACGCTCCCGCCTTAAATTGTTGTGCAAAAGCTCCTAGCAGAGGAGTTTGGAGTTTTGGTAGTGTTAAGTGTGTTCTCTGCTTTCTGAACCCTTTCTTTGTTCTGGTCGAAGTTAGAGTGTCTGTCAAAGGAGGGATTTCTATTTTCCCAGACTTTTTGAAGGAGGCTCTGAGAGTACCTTGATACCTATTTCTCCAGCATGGGACACTTTTAAGGTTCAGCTGCACAGGGTACTGGGCCATCTTACCTAGTCCGTGCTTTTCCCGAGAAAGGTTGGACCAGGTGATCCTTGAGGTCCCTTCCAACCTGGAATTCTATGATTCTGTGATTAATTCTGTCATTTACAGTGGCTCTGATGTGTTGCTACTCAGCAGAGGGTAGTATTATTAGAGGCCTGCTCAGAACCTATCCATGTCCTCCCTGAGCAGAAGCATCATGACCCAGAGCTCTGACTAACTTTGCAAACTGTCCTTAGTAGCTGTAAAAAGTAATATATGCCATTGTCAGGAGGGAAACCTGAGGGTATGGGTGGTGAAACAGTAAGAGACCTGTATTCTTGTCCCACCTGTGTTACGTGCCTTTTCTGTGTACCTTCCCCATTTTCCTGCATATACTGATTGATTTTATCTACTTGTGATGTAAACTTTTTGGTGTCGTGACTGTATACATTTCACCACTCATGGCACAGTGGAACTCGGTGGATTGAAGTAAAGGATTAAAGTAAATCCGTGATAAAAACCTGTTGTTACAGTGAAGCATGAATGATTAATGCAAAGAATAGCTGCACTTAGCATGTAGTATGAACATCTCCCTCTCTAATGTTTTATTCCATCATCTCCTAGAAAAATATCTGGTAAATCAGTGCAGAGGAATAAATCCTTTGAGTTTTATCTCTGGACTGATTTTCTTTTCAGACTATGAGGTAGCTATTTGCAATGAAGGATTTTAGTGTTTAAAATGAAGAGTTGAAAATGTATAACTGAAAAAGTTTACAAACTATTTGACTCAGCCCAAAAAAATTTGTAAACAAAACATCCATAGCTATAGGATCCACAGACTCTGTTAACCGTGGCTTTTCTTTTTTTTTTCTTTCCATTTCTGTGCTTAAATAGCATCTAAGACTTCTGCAAGAAAAGTTGCTTCTGGTCCCTCACCAAAACCTTCCGTATTCATAGAATCATAGAATGGTTTGTGTTGGAAAGGACCTTAAAGATTGTCTAGTTCCATCCCACATCAAATACTGCTTTTCTTCCAGGTAAATCTTTTTTTTTTTTTTTTTTTAAGGGCTGTAGGTAGTGACAGCAATTTTTGAGCTACTTTACTAATATCTTCCCTTTGGGCTTGTACAGAAGCAACAATCAGATATGGTCCTTGAGACAACCCAGGTTCTGGTGCTTTCTTGTGCTATGAAACTACACACAATCTGGAGGAAAAGAAGGAAATGGAAACTTGTGGGTTTTCCCACTCAGAAAATGAATGAAGCCATTTAAATAAAAAGAACCTGTAAATAAAAACTAGAGGAACCTGTAATAAAAGCAAGTAGCGATCGAATATAGTCCAGTGGTAAATTTTAACCCAAAGATAGGGAGACACCAGCCCATCTTGGCAATGGTATGGCCAGTTTATGCTGTGCTCTTGAAGGGGTTTATCTCCTACCCCCATCACCTTCATGGCTGTGTCTGGTCCTGTGAATAGCTGTCCTGGGGTTTTGAAGGTTACCTTTGGAAGATGAGACTGGCTAAATCAAACTGCCTTCAGCAAGATCCAACAACCCCTTCCTCCCTGGGCTTTGCTTTGTATCTTGGTGTTATTTTTACTACATTAGCCGTGTGTTAGTGGCACTGTAAGGAATTGTGTACCGTACCATAGAGGCTGCAATTTAAAAGCACAGTCTGATGGAGAAAGCACAGGAGAAGGGAAGAATGATGTTGAAATAAACTGATCAAGATGATCAGTGGCTGTACCTTGCTAATATGAATGTTTTACAGGGCCAGCAGCATTTCCCAACTCCTTTTAACTTTCCCCAGTTGGCTGACTGCTTGTAAAGGTTAGTCTCCTGTAGAGTGCTCATCTCTCCTGACACCCTGAGAAATTCCTGCAGCGTGTTGTGATGGATGGTTGACAAAACTTGCAACCCAGAAGCATGCCAGGATGATTTCTTAGCAGATGTGCCCTCTGTTCAGCGATACGCCTTGCACCACATGTGTTGGCACACAGCAACTTGTTAGCAGAGCCCTTCGGACTTGTCGGAAGCTGCTCCATGCCACCTTGCATGCTTCTCTGCTGAGCACTGTGCTAAACTGCTGTGATCTGAGCATCTGCCTCGTACTGGGGAGGTGGAGATGCACACCGAGGGTGCAACACTTAGCTGGAGATGAGCACGGCAGAGCTCGTGCCTCCTGGTCCCAGGTTTGTCATTGAGGACCTAAGCAGTGAGCTTTTCTGTGTGGCTGCACTTGTGCTGATAACACACCTGCTTATTCAGTGACCAGAGTGAAGCTGGTTTTTTCCCCTCCCTCCCTTTGGGTCTTAATTTCAGCTCCAAGGTTTTCTACTTGGATTAATTCAGTGGCATGTGTAACTCCTGCCCCTAGTGCTTCGAGTGTGCCAGTCTGCACAAGTTTGATGCAAAAGCCTTATGTTTTGTCAAATCTGGCACTCTTCCCTGGAAGGATTGGGTCTGAAGTAGCTGGGAAGTGAAGCTGGGAGGCCAGAGGAATTTTCCCTCTACCTGGTCTCTGTCAGCTGAGCAGGAGAAAGCTGAGCCATGTTCCCCTTGTTGGGGAGCTGATGTGGGTTGCCAATCTCCCCTGTGTGTCAACATCGTTCTTACCAAACTGGAGGGAGAAAAAAAGTTAACACTACGTAGAGTGCAAGGAAACTGGAAGCGGGGGACGAAGGGTGCCAAAGCCAGGCACCATTCCTGTAGATGACACTGATCCTGCTTCCTGGCATTAAGTGTTGCTGCAGAACATGGTCAGCACTGTGTCAAGCTCCTGCTGATCCAATTTGAAAGTTTACAGGTTCAGTCTCTCTCCTGTGGTGTCTGCTCAGACCTGCAAATGTTCCTGACCTGGGAAACTCTCCTGCCTGCCATACCACTGCTGCAAGATCTTGACCTGTTCCATCACAAAAGGTGCAGCAGCAAAACGATGGACCAGCAACAGAGGTGCTGGTGAGCCTTTGTTGCCTCTGATGAACGTCAGGTAAAGAAAGTGACATACATATTTGGCCAGTTTTCTCCTAGTGGGCAATTACTGTATGAAACACGTAGCTTGCATCTCATTATGGACAGAGCATCATGGATGGAAGAAGAAATAGGAGGCGTCTCTCTAGTAAGTTGTATTTGTTGACTTCTGCAGTCACATCCATGTGTTGAGATGAAGAACAGATCTGATCTCCCAGACCTGTGCATTCCTGTCCTTAATGCTGCGTGCTCAGAGCCTCTGCTGTGACCCTGAAGAACCGTGTTTGGAACACCTGCAGACACGGTTGCTCAACTTTGCCCATACCAAAGTAGGTCAAAGCCATTGAAAGAATGAGCCTGGGGCTGTGTTCATGATAGCGCCCACCTCCTCCAGGCAGCACAGGAGCTCAGGATAAGGCAACCGTTTACTATAGGCTTGGAGAGTGGGTTGTCTCATCTCAGCACTGGACTTGGTTCCAAGCTTAACCAAGAGTGTACCTACGCTTGATTTCATCACTGCTTTGCCCTGAAATGCCTGATGTGGTCATTCAGAACGGCAGCCTTCAGAGGCTTGGACTCTTCAGGGATTTATGTGGACTTGCTTAATGATAGCAATGGAAAGCTTTAGGACAGAATCCAGCTCTCCTCAGACCCATGTGAGCGTACCAGGCACTGACTGTTCTCTGTGACCCTGGTTATCCTGCCATCTGAATGAGCACTGAAGCTCTCTGGTCTCTGTGTGACGCTGGGATAAAGCTGAGCAAGGGGGTGTGCCAGCTGGCAAAACAGAGGCACTAAACCTCCTTTAACCTAATCCGAATGACGTGTCTGATTAGAGGCGCCTGAGATGCCACCAGAAAAGAAGTCCCTGCCTATCCTTCCTACTGAAAGTGAGCATGTGGAGATTTATGTGCTGTGTCTTTCCCTGATGAATGAGTGCGGCTGGTGATTTAAGGGGTTCGTGATCCTTTAGCTGTAGATTTCATAGCCGTTCTCTGGGATGAGAGCTGCACTCCCTTACACTGCAGCTTAGGAAGGAGTGTGGGCTGGTTGTATCCATCCGCCTACAACAAGTGGGTCCTGAACCTTCCCTTGACACAACACTCTTGGCCAAGTGAAGTGATTGGACTAATGCATGGTGTGAGCTCTGGTCACCACCACCTCCGTGCTGTCTCACTTTGCAAACTCAAAGCAGATTCAAAAGACTTGATCTGTGGCAATGAAGAGAGGTGCGCCTCTCTTGGCTGTGCCTCTGGAGAATATCCCTCTCCCTCTTGTTTTCACTCACACTTTCCCTTACCTGAGATTCTGTACCCAGCCTCACTAGAGTGAAGTTTATTTTGACATCTTCTCTGAGAAACATACCATTCTGCTGTTCTTTGTCCTTCCTCATGCCTGATGGACTACAGTGTGTCATTCATCCAAATGCAAAATATAGTGTTGGTGGGTTGTTTTTTGGTTTTGTGGTTGTTGTTTTTTTTTTAACCTTGGTAATTCAAGATGTTTTGCATCTGAAATGCGATTAAGGACTGGACTGTTCAGCCTTTTCCCCTTGCTCACTGGCAAACTGCAGCTGAACTTCTCCTCTTGGCATTATCTGCTACTGTGCGGCTCCAGAAGTGCTTTGCCTGCTCCTCAACTCACTGACACGTCGATGTCAACCACAGGTTTTCCATCCTGCATGGCTGTTAGGTATCTTGCCATGATGCTTGCTCTTAAATATGGCCCATCAATTGTTTGAAAGTGATAGCTTTCAAGGGTGAGTTGAAAGGCCAAAGGAGACCACTGCACCATCTGATCTGACCTGGTATGTAACTTATAGTAAAACATAGATTGTTTTCATCCATTGCTCCTGAACCGAATTCCAAAACTTGGATTTGCCCTAACTACCAAGTCACGATTTGTGATAGGAAGGAGTGAGGGAAAATGCAGTGCCTGCAGCCCCTGCCCAGCCACACTGGGCAAGCGTGAGAGGAAAGGCAAGTTGCAGTCGTGAAGCCAAGCTGTTGAGGTAATAAATAAGGCAAGGCTGAGTGATCGCTCTTTCCAATGAACTGTGTCCAGAGGCAGTATTCTTCTACAGCCTTGGCCTCATTGTCCCAGGATTGTCTACATTGCAGTTAATTCTGTAGCTGAGTCATAGGCAAGTGTGCTGTGAGGGCATTGTACACGCTTTTGCCTTTAAGGGGACCACTGTAAATTATTTTTGTAGGTAGCTCGTGACCTGTATGAAGAGTTGGCAGTGCAGGTACTATTGAAAGAGACCTTTACTTGAATTCTTGGCAGAGCCTGTTGGTGCAAGACCAGCTCTTTTCTAGCTGGGACAGGAATTAGATGAGACGAAGGCAACAACTTTCCTTTGCCCTGATGGAGTGACCTGCCCCTAGAAGACCAGGGACAAGGAATCGTTTTTGCTCTCTATGGCAGGGTTTCCCCAGAAAGCAGGTTGAAATCGGGATTGTGTTGCTGTTTTATCTTATTTGGGGTTCTTCTAGAGTTCAGTTTCCTCAGTGGGTGGGGTATTTTGATCAATACAGGCAACAAGGCTAAATAGGACATACTGTAAAAGTATTAGTGCCTGTGTGTTTACCTGTACCTCAGGAAACATTTCTGGTAGTAAATGGAACATGTACAGGCAGTAGATGGCAATCCATTTTCAGCACTGCCCCAGCATGCTCAAACCTGCCTTCAAACCACAACACCTGACTGAGCACGTTTGTGTTGGTAGGTGCCCACGGCTGGCAGTTTCTCCTTCTGTGTTGTTAGTACTGGTGTCTGCTGGGTCAGAATGTCCCAGTGGTAGAAGTGCCAGGAAGAGACTTGCGATTTGTAGCATATAAAGACATTTATTTCTGCTTTCTCTGGTCTCTGATAGCATAGAATTGTTCCCAAAGAGCCAGTGCTAACACTTTCAGGCCAATGGAACCTCTACGTAATTGCACTAATACCGTAACCTCTTACGGCTCTTTAGATACCGAGTGAGATAAGGTCCCTGCCTGGGGGAGCTCTCGCTCATTAGCAGTGATGGACTGTGACATTGACTCCTGGGATTAAGATCAGAGGCTGATAATGTGGAGGAGAAGTGTTATGGGAAGTGCATTGTTCTCATTAGCTCTCACCACACACGAGGTTGTACCAGAGGAGGGAAGCTGCTTGATGCGGTGGTGGCAAAGTGAGGGAAGCTGAGAAGGCAGGGTGGGAAAATGGGGTAAAGAAGAGATTCAATGTGGAGTTGGGCAACGGTGATGAGACAGTGTCAGAGAACAGCAGAGCCTGAGAGATGAGGGCAGGATGCCCCTTCTGTGAGGTGGAATTTTTCATACAGCCATGTCTGCTCTCTGGCCTTGAACACCCTTTATGCATTGTCACCTTTGGTCACGGTCTCTTTTACAAAGAGATTGCCTTAAAGCACAGAAGGCTGAAGACAGGGCATCAGCAAGAAGAAATCTGGTCATGCTGCGGGGTAAAAATAAATACTGGTAGTCTAAAGCTGGGAATCTGGTAAAGCAGGTGAGAGGGGAATGTGCTGGGCAGGAGTGGACGTGGTGAATGAAGCGAGCAGATAGTGGCACTTCTTGCCACACAGTGCTGGCAGGTTTCTCACAAATCTCTTCTTCTCACATGACATCCTCAGAGACCTTAGCTAAGTTAACTAGAAAGTCTCTGCAGTCCCTGAAGGCAAACTCTTCCTGGGATTTCCATTATCTTTTGGGTTGGGTATGAGCTTATCTTGGTGTGTTTGACAATTGCTGTGCCTTGTTGCAGCGTGTCCTTAAGTAACTAAAGAGTGAACAATATGTGACCCTAGATTGCCCATGCTGTAGTTTCCAGCAGTAACAGGGGAGAGGAGATTTCTCTTCTGTTAAGGAGCTGGGTGACTAAGGCCATCCATGGGCTTTCAAGGAGTAGACTGCAGGTGACTTTGTCATAGAATCTTAGCATGCGTTGGGTTGGAAGGGACCTTTAAAGTTCCAACCCCCCTGCAGTCAGCAGGGACATCTTCAACTAGAGCAGCTTGATCAGAGCCCCAAGGGCCAACCTGGCCTGGAATGGTGCCGGGGGGGGGGCTGCTACCACCTCTCTGGGCATCCTGGGCCAGTGTTGTTGGACAGGTTTAGATCTAGCCCATGTTGATGAAACAGAGCCAAGTTCTTGTAGGGAAAAGACATTACTGTGTTACAAATAATCATACTGGAGGAAGATTAGCCCACAGTTTACCAAGAGAAGGATGAACAGACATGTGATCCTCTGAGGTGCAATCACACATTTGCCCCTTAGGCTTGATTATTCTGAATAATCAGGGCTTTGCCCTTTATCTCCAAGTGTATAAAGGATTCTCGGTTATCCTTTGAATGTTTTTGGGTGGGATCCCAGCTGAACTTGAATCCTGGATGGCTTCCTGACATGCCTATAAGCAGCTGCCTTCTCCAGCACCAGTATGTGGTCACCTCTCCCAGAAATCTGGCTGTGTATATTTGAGGAGCACATGAACAACCCCATGTGTCTGACGTCAGAGCTGTTTGTTTCTTTGGTTGCTTGCTCACAGCTTCATCTAAAAGCACAGGTTTCTGCAAGTCTTACAAATAGCCATCATTCTTCTAAAGGACAATAGAACAAATGTACATGTAGAACTTGTTGTTGTGGTTATCGGTCACTTCGCTGATGGGGCCCCTGTTACCTCCTTAGCTTTATTACGTAAATCCGCAACATACAGGTTGGTGGCCTCCTCTGGGAGAAGGGTTGTTGTAAGGACAATGTGCCTTTCCTGCACCCCGTTCTTGCTGACATTCCTCCTCTGCTATCACAGGCTTCAGAAGTCCTTGGCCTGGCACGTGCTCTGGCTGAAAGGGTGGCACTGGTTTTGCCTGGCTGGTCTATGTGAATCTTGTGGAATCCTGCTTGTTTGCAGAACTGGCCCCCTGGGAGGCAGTGAAGTGCTTAACGCCGTAATTTTCAGCTATACTGGAAAGCAGCTGATGGGTGGTTTGATTTGCTGTGAAGGACCGTTCCACAAGGTCTCAGCAGAGTTTAGGCTGGAGCTATGCAGATTGCATCCCTCTGGTGTAATTCCTTCTTTGGCATCTGCCAAAGTCTGGATGTCTCCGTCTAACTAAGCCCATTTCTCAAGCACATTTGATGTTTCTTTTCAGCACTTCTGCAAACATCTCGGGGATAAGGATAGATCTCCTTTTCTGCTCTGCTCCTGCTGTTCTGCTTTTAATCCCCAGCATGACTTTCAGCTCACAACATCTATTGTTTGGTATGTTAGCAAGCATTTGACCTTTTGAAACTAATCTAGATCGCTTTCTGCTTTATACCAGCTTTCAGTGTTGGCTTAGTAAAGTAAAAAGTTATAACATGGCAAATTCACCCCAGAGCTGTATCACTCATGATTTGTCTGAACATTTTCTCATGCTCACTTATGTAAAATCTCTACTGTGTTTTGGATGGGCTGGTCTATCTGCTCCACTGCTGCATGGATCTTCTCTTTCCTGAATCCATTTTTTGGATCTTTTCGAGTTAAACTAATGTAACCAGTGTCATCTGTATCATGTGGATGAAGGTTGATCCAACGGTATGTAATCTGCTTGCATGAAACCTTTACGGAATGCCTCTGTAATAGTTTTGTGGCTGTCCTAGCCCTCTGGAAATGCTGCTCTTGTACCTGGATGGAGTGAGTGCCATGGACTCTCTTGCCAGGTCACATGTCTTTCGTTGTTCTCCACCCCACAGAGATGAAATCCTGTGCCTTTAGGTGTTACAGGAGAGAAATGAATGGTATGTACTTTCCAACGCACTGCTGGGGGCAGCAAGAGTTGAGTGAACTCAAGGGAGGGTCCTGCTCATGGACGCCTATGGATGGACGCTGCTGTGGCAGGAACATGGGTGCAAGGAGCCCCAGAACAAGCACTCGTTGCAACTGGAGAGCGTTGTGACTAAGAATATTCAATGGGTAGTGATTTCAAAGTGTTTGGTGGTGCTGAAGGAGCTAGAACGTTTCCCCAGAGGGCTTGGTGACCATGTCCATCACCAGCAACACCAACAACACCCCAAAAAGGGAAGGGGCTTTTTGGGGAGAAGGACAGAAGTTCAATATCCACTTAGGGTTTTTTTTTTTTGACTTGTAGTTCTTCCGTGTTATTGCTGTGTTCCTTGTCTCTTGGATAAAACTACTGCATGTAGCAAGCTTGATAGCTGCTCGCGGTGCCCTGTGCACACAGAGGTGACACACAGACCTGCAGTATGTTGCTAAGCCACCACCATACAACACTTGCTGTTCAGTGAGATTTCTCTCCCCAGGAAGGGAGAATTTGTATTTTGAAGGTATTCTGTGGGTAGGTAGGGCAGAGTTACCTGTGCAGTTTAGATAAGGATAAATTGAAGATAAGTGATCTGCTGGGTTATGCTGAATAGAACCAGAGAGACGTATCAAAGGGGTCATTGTTCTGGATCTTCCTCTTCCGGTCAAAAGTGCTGCTTTGTATGCAGGGAGTGCGTGGATGTATCTTCCTCTGGCTGAGAGTAAAGCCAGGACATTTCAGACAGCAGGAGGTAGCTAAGGATCCTGCACTTGCTGTCAGATGCTGCCACTTGCTGTAAGTGTTCTCTGTCATGTGAGTGGAGGAAAACAATGGGCAGCAAAGGGAAGATGGGGGTGAGCTGGGAACGTGTAATGAAAAATATACAGCAATCCAGATACAGGAAGTTTTCTTATTTTCTTGCCCTGCAGATGAGAGAAGGTTCAGGTCAGGGAAGACAGCTACTACTTATGTGGCTGGATTGCCATCGCTAACAAAACCTCATATATCTTTTTTTTTTTTTTACCCATAGAAAAGGTGTTCAGCATCAGGATGCCTAATGAGATGAATGGCCGGTTCACTAGGGCTGGCAGATGAGGTGACAGCATTTCTGTAGACTAGCAGTGAAGAGGTCTCAGACAGATGCCCCTTGACTGCTTGCTGAGAGTCCGGTTCATGTTTCATCATTTCAACACAAATAAATCAATACTGTATTTTTTCTCCCATGAAAAGTTAAGCCCCAGAAAATGTCATATTTTGAGCGTGTAATTCCACTCTGTTTTATAAGGAGTAACAAAGACCCCCTTCCGGTTTCATTTAGAGAATAGACGTTTTCTGCTTACAAATGATGTTCTTGCTTTCTCCAAAGTAACACGACTTTCCATCTCCTTTGTGTGAGAAATCAGGGTTCAGAATCCAACTTGTAACAAAACTAGATGAATTCTGCTGTCCTCCACAGGATCCAACTCCCTAGATCGTGGTGCTATATATCATATGAAGGCTCAGTTCCCAGCAGGGCAGGAATGCTGGGATTCTCACTGGTTCACCTCTTAGCTTCCAAGTGCTTTGCTCTTGATTCACTGGCATGACCAGGGAACCAAGAGAGCATCATAGTGGGCAGGGAGCTTCCTGGACTACCTAGTAGGAAGACTTTGGGGAAGATGTGCCACAAATTCCTCAGAACCTTTGCCCATTCTTTGAACTACCATATAGAATTAGGCCACTAAGCTATTTCGTGTTTTTAGTAGTCTTCCAGTCACGACGCAATAGGGTAGAGACTTCAGTCTCTGTTCAGGTGAATATGTAACATGAGATAATTAGAGCATATAGCAAGGTGGATAGGGGTAGTGTGTGTCTGTGTGGTATGGTGATGAATACAGGTACCAGTTCAGCACAGAGAAAAGATCACCACTTCTTCCTCCTACACATGAGTGTCTGCGGGTCTGTAAGCATGCTCTGAGATGCTCATGCTTCCTGCTGGATTAGGCCCTTCAGGCAAGTTAAGTGGAAGGAGCACTTCATTTGCGAGGGCTATTGGCCAGACATGAGTTGTTCAGGAAGCAGATGATTCTAGGCATATCCAAGGGCAAGGAGCTGTGCCTGTGAGTGGCGTGTTATCCCAAGGTGTTAAACCTACTTGTTGATATATGCATGTAAGTAGTCATCCAGGCTTTTGATAGAATCAGTGTAGTTCTAGTCCATATTGTCCATGGGATCTAAAAAGTGATTCAGCATACCCTAAAACTGACCCTCATATTTGGGCAGCTGAATTGCTGTCTAGACTCCATGAACTGCATTGATTAGATCTCCATTGACTAGATGACACATGTAGATGACAACATGTAGACACGTGAATTTAGTTTTCTTTATCTGTGTTCCTCTGGATGCTTTATAGGTAAAGCACAGTTAGGCAGGGATTTTGAGGATCTAATCTTGAGTTTAGGCTTAAGCTAGCTGTTAGCCAACACTGAGTCATGTGGTGACTCTTGGCACCTCTTTCACTGGGGGCCTAGACCCTTTGTGGATCTACACTTACAGCTCAGATTTGTCCCATCTAACTTGGCTGTCATTAAAGTGGGCATCTAGTTGCTCTCAGCCCCTTCTGTAGTCAACATGGAAAGATAAGCTGCTGCGCTACTTATCTAGCTATTTCAGAAAGGGCTGTATTATCATGGAATTACTGAAGTGCTTCTCTCTCTACCTTGAATATCTCTCTCTCTCCATAAATTGTATGAAGTGTTTGTAACTACCAGCCTCCAAAGTTTGGCATTTCAACAAGAGTCTCTGAAGTCAAACAGGGTGTATCTGAGCCTTACTGGAGCAGCTTTGATGAGTACCAGGGTCTAAAAGCAGGAGACAAACATTACCTGACCACAGAGAAATCTAAAGACAGGGAAAGAAAGCTGAAAAAGAGTTTGATACAGAGAATCATAGAATTGCTTAGGTTGAAAATGTCCTTTGAGATCATCGAGCCCAGCCATTAACTCAGCACTGCCAAGTCACTGCTAAACCGTGTCCCTAAGTGCCACATCTAAGATAAGAAAAACATGGAGGGTTTGCACAGTATGTGTGTAGTCAGAGCCAGGTATGTGGAATTCTTACACAGGGTGTTCAAGATAAAGTCGGGTTCCATCCTGACTTTTTTCAGTATAAATCCCAGAGCTTTATACGCTTATCCTTAATGATAGTCAGGCTGTTAAATTTGTAGCTCACTGGTGTTCCTACTCATTTTTTCCTGAAATCTTGGGATGTATCTGCTCTTTCCCGTTCTTTTTTCTAGATGTGTAATTGTCTTGCTCTTGATTGGCACGTGTAGGGCCTTTCACAGACATTGCAGCCTCTGCAACATGCAGACAGAAGGTAACCTGCCAGCAGGGCAGAACGTCCCACTCCGTGCATGAGAACGAATTCCAGCACAGCTTGCAATGACAGAACAGGAAGGGACCAGGGAGGTTGCTTCTACTGACATCAGTTTGTAACTTCCTTCCCTGTTTCTTGGAAGCTGTTTTCAAGTTTTGTTGTCTCTTTAAATAGCCTACTCTTTCTGTGTCTCACAAGCAGCAAATACGGAAAGCAAAGGTAGCATGAGATTATTAGAAATAACATAAAACAAAGTTCAAAGATAGAGATGTGACCCTTAATTCTCTTCATTTAATTTGTTTTAAAATAAAAAAGAAATCTGTTGTTAGGAAACCATCCACAGGCTTTCTATAAAGTTGAAAATTACACTGCTGGGTTGTCCTGAATTTTGGTTAAGTCTATGTGGTACGAGAGCATAGTCAGTCCAGGATGGTGATATGGGTAGTGACTTCACCTGCAGCAAGTACTTTGTGCAGCTGTGTAGACCAGAGTGGTTGATTTTCTTATAGAGTATCACATCTCCCACACACCAAAACTATGTACTACAATGCACTTTATAGCTGCTTTATGGCTGAGGCACCAGGACTGTCTGCTGGAAAATTCCACTTGAAAAAATTCCTTCTTTTCCTTTCCAGTGTGCCATGCCAGGGCCATGCTTTTCCTAGTATTATTTCTTTAATTACACTAATTAACAAATCTGATCCTTAACCTCCTACTGTTCTCAGCCTTATTTAATTAAACTGATGGCTGATCCAAGAATGTTTAATTTAAACTGAGGGGATTTGTAGTTTGTCAGTTTTCTAAGCCCATGTTTCCCATCCATTTTCTAATCTATGTATTTTCATGGGAGGCAAAAGAAATGAAAATACAGGTTTTCCTGGAAAGTGTTTGTGTTCGAACTCCCGACCTTGCAATTGTGCATTGACCTCACTGGGCCTAGAAGCGGAAGGAAGCAATTGCTCCGATGCTGGAAGTGTAACAGAGCCACGTTTTCCCACACCGTTACTTCGGTTTGACTGCAGGATTGATTTCATTGCTCACTTCTAAGTGTTTGAATTTCTTGTGAGAAATCCTTCTCGTGTTGGTTGAATACACTCCACCTTTGGGGCCAGTTTCAAGCTGCATCGCTCCCTGGGGCAGTCTGAAATACTGGTGTGGTGGGCAGGATTTCAGCTGGCCTCACACCGGATCTCATGGCCCCAGTCTCTGAGAATCTTGCCATGACACATGAAGCAACATGAGCTCCTCTGTCACGTTTGCCTTTTCCGCCTCCCTTTTGCTGGTTCTTGCTGGCATCATTCCTCAGCGATTCTCCTTTGTGATGCCCAGAACCACCAGGTTGCAGAATTACTCGTGTAACGTGCAGATGTGCTCAGTGACATGGTTAGGTGGTGACGTGGCAGTGCTGGCTTAACAGTTGGACTCGATGATCTTAAAGTTGTTTTCCAGCCTGAATGATTCTATGATTCTATGTATTCTCTCTTCCTCTTTATTTCAGTTCCTCTTTCTACCCCTAGGTGAGTGCTTCTGTGTCAAGCAAAGGGCAAGGCTTCAGCGCTGCTGTCTCCTGTGGTCTGCCCCTCCTGTGTGCTAAGGACATCTTTGGCCCCGATGGTGGAGGCAGGGTGCAGCACCCCCACAGTGCAGGAGCTAAAACTCAGCCCGTGCAGGACCATGAGGCTGCACTTGCAAACAGGCATGAAAGGGCTCTCGCTGATGTAAAGTGCAGGGACGTTATGCAGCAAAGTGGTTTTACATTGCATTGAAATGCAATAGCAGGTCAGGAGGGCTCATGCTCAAGGTAGGTAATTTACCCTCCAGCATCCCTGAAATGTCATTAAATATTAGAATCAGAATTGTTTAGGTTAAATGTCTTTTAAACTCCTACAGGGATGGGGACTCCACCACTGCCCTGGGCAGCCTGGGACAGGCTGGACAACCCCAGTGGGGAAGAAATTGTTCCTCAGGGCCAACCTCAACCTCCCCTGGTGCAACTTGAGGCCCTTTTCTGTCGTCCTGTCGCTTGTTCCTGGGTAGAAAAGACTGACCCCCCTCCTCGCACCAACCTCCTGAATTTCAGGGAGTTGTCGAGAGCCAGAAGGTCTTCCCTGAGCCTCCTTTTCTCCAGGGCACTTGTGCTCCAGACCCTGCACCAGCTTCGTTGCCCTTTCCTGGACACACTCCAGCCCCTCAATGTCCTTCTGGGAGTGAGGGGCCAAAACTGAACCCAGGATTTCAGGGACGATCCCTGCCCTGGTCCTGCTGGCCACACCAGTGCTGGTACAAGCCAAGATGCCATTGGTCTTCTTGGCCACCTGGCCACGCTACTGGCTTGAGTTCAGGTGCTGCCAACCAACACCCCTAGGTCTTTTTCCTCAGGCAGTTTCCAGCCGCTTTTCCCACAGCCTGGAGCATTGCAGGGGGTTGGTGTGGCCCCAGGGCAGGACCAAAAATTTGGCCTTGTTGAACCTCATATCGTTGGCCTTGGCCCATTGATCCAGCCTGTTCTGACCCCTCTGAAGAGCCTTCTGACCTTCAAGCAGATAGACACATCTGCCTAACTTGGTGTCATCTGCAAACTTGCTGGGGGTAAGTGGAGGAAGCTAGTGGAGGAAGTTCTGAGGAACCAAGAGAGGTCCAAGCTGCCTGTTCAGCTATGTCTAGTCTCTGTCTGGGGGTTGCTGGTTGACAAAGACTAGGACTGCGCCAGAGCACAGTATGCTTAGTCGAGCAGAATGGTGTCTGTGTGCCAGCACCTGACTCTTTTAATTTGCCAGCATGGACTTAGCCTTTGGGGAGCTAAGCCCAAGCCTTCTGGCCCAGATCTGTGAAACAGTAAGGCTTCCAACTCCTGTTTAAACACTTTCCATTTCTATGCATGGGAAACTAATTACTTCAGTCTATCTGTGCCTTTGAGAATAAGCAGAATGAAGGTCTTAAGTCACTGGGGTGCATTTGCTTTGAGAGTTACACTGTGTCCCCATCTCATTCCAAATCTTCAGTAAATGTCCTTACCACCTGAAGGCAGGTTTCCATGGCAAGACAAAGAGAAAGCGTCAGACAGGTGTTCATTTTTTTCTAACAATTCACTTGCCATAGTGCTCTTTGCAATGCTTAGACTGTGAGGGAAGGGGAAATAATCACATATATGTTTTGAACGCACAGCCCTGTTTCCTTACGTCCAGTGTCTTTCTTAGGTGGTGAATTATTCCTAGCTATAGTCAAATTCTTTCTCAATTCTACCCTTTACACTAAATGTGAAGATTCCAAAGATTAGATAATTATCAACACCAGCATTCTTTATACTGTTTGCATTTCATGTATGACATGGTAAAACCAACCAAAACTTGCATCCGTCCTGGAGGATCAGATAAAAGAGATTATATTGTTGCATGCCCCCACATTTGAGTATCTAAAATGCTAGTGTGCTGTCAGTCCTGCTTCTGCAACCGACTCTTGTGTCTGGTCTTCAGGTAATGTGGGCTGAACGTTTCCTCCTCTCTGTTCAGCATCATCAAGGGTGTAGCTTCTTCACTGCATGGCCAAATATTGGCCTCTTCTGCACTTGCCCAGGTACTGGTTTGCTGGGGGAAGGGGACATGAGGGCTGTAGACCATGTTTTTTTACCACTGCTACTGTGGACCATGTGCTCTGGGCTTTATGAAGAAGCAGCACTGCTTTGGGAAGTGAGAGGAGAGAGCTCTGCTGACAAAAATCTGCTGGTCCTTGCTCAGCACCCCATGATTTCTTGTCTTAAGAACACATGTCATTCATGCTCTTCCTCCCCTCACCTCCAATAACAAACTCCATGCTGAACTATGAGATGTTGATTTCAGCCAGAGCTACTGGGCAGCTGAATCACAGCAGATAGTACTGGGGTGGTGGTGGGGTGGGTGGCAGGAGAAACGTCAGTGTCAAATGGTGGAGACTGGGGCAGTTGCTTGGCATGGAACTGAGAGTCTTGGAGAGAATTATACACATCAGACAACAGCAATGAGAGTGGCTTAGGAAATCGCAGTGAGGCAGTTCATTTGAGTTAGACTTTTGAATTAAATCTGATTCCGAAAAGATAATTTCATGTGGTTTTGTGTTATGTTGATTTTTTTAAATTATTTTTTAGATTATTTTTTAGAAATGTTAAACGCAGTGACATCTCTTCTGTTATGTTATGCTGGCACTGGGAGGGAAGTAGTCCAGGAAAGAACCCCCAAACCCCCACCCAGCATATATATTTCTGGTATAATAGTATATAAATGAGTCTGGTAGTGTAGTATAGTATATGAATGAGTCTAGTATCACGTGTGTGTCAGAAACAAGAATGCAAAAAGACTGCTTGAAAAAAAAATTGAGACCGGAATAGCATTTATTTGATGTAAAGGAAAAAAAGAACAGTTTCAATAAGACAAATTAGTTCTGTTAGCAAAGACTGCAGTATGAACCACAACAGGAAAAAGCATGATATGGTTATTCTGACTGATATACATATCAAATGCCCAAATAACTGTTATTCTGCATGGGGAAGAAAGAATTCTGTGGATAGGGTAAAATGAAGAATTAATTCTGAATGTCGAGCAAAATCTTTCTAACGCCTGAGACATGGCCTTCATCTTTAGTTGTTTTTCTGTTCTGTGCATTTGGTTTCTTTACTGTACTGCCAAAATGTCCCTGTTGCTCGGCAACAGCAGGCTGAAATAGCACCAGTCAGAGGAAATCTGCTGATTTACACTGGTCATAAAGTGTGTCCTCTTACCCGAGTGCAGATCTGGACGTAAGAGTGAGAGCCAGCCTTTTTAAGTTTGCCGCTCTGGGGCACGCATGGTCCTGGGTAAGGAGATGTCAGTTCAGACACCAAAAGAGTGTTTGACACATGGAGAGGTGCATCCTCTGGACAGCAAATGACCTCATCTCACCCCAGTTTGGGGTCCTGTCCAGCACCTCCCCTAGGAACCAGTCCTCATCTGGTCTTGAGTAGGTTTCCAGCTCTGTCTGTAGCTCTGCAGGCACAACACTGTGCCTTCGTCTGATTGTGCCCCCTCAACAGACTTTGCACTTGCACTTTTAAGAAGGTATTGATGTGGCAAAATGCCAGCAGTACAAAGAGCAGAATTTAGAAGTTTACTGAATATCCCCTATATACTGATTTCATAATTTTATGTTTCAACATCTTCTAGACTACCTATTTAAGAGATAACCTGTCTTTGGAACAGCTTAGTGAAGATAAATAGAGGAAAACTTACACTAAACTCAAAAAAGTATGAATATTTGTTTTAGAAATTAACTCCAAACAGTATTATGTGGATATTTACCAAGTACAACACGGGAGATGGTACATTTTAACGAGTGATATCTGGAGCGTCAGTCTTACAGAAACACTGTCAAACATCTGAAAACCTAACACTTCACCAGAAAATACTGCCAGCAGTCCATTCCAACTCAGGTATTTTTTTATGGTCGTAAAAAGACATTTTTTTCCCCCCAACCTCAAAAATCATCAGTAGTGTTATTCACAGGCTACTTTTTATTTCCTCTGCTACAAGAGGAACAGCTTTTCATCTACTTTCTCAAGGAGTTGCTCTACTTTTCAGGATCTACAACCTGATCTAGTTGAAAATGTCCCTGCTCACTGCAGAAGGGTTGGACTAGATGGTGTTTAAAGGTCCCTTCCAATCCAAACTAATCTATGATTCGATGACACTGCTGCACATAAGTTGATGCCAGCTGAAGGACCTGAGCATATAAAGTATTTTTGGTGAAGATGTCAGCTTCATCATGGAATGAAGTATATTGATGAACCAGGCAGAAAGGTGGATGAGTTAAATAACCTTTGAGGTGACCAGCACTGTTGGGTGCAAGGTCAGCTTCCTCCTTCCTTGTCTGCACACCATGGGAGCCTGTGCAGAAGTGGCACAAGGCTGGTCTGCTGCAGAGCTCTGCTATGTCCACCAGTTCCCCAACCATCCCCTTCCCATTGCAGGGCAGAGTGAAATAGCAGAGCAGCAACATCAGCAGCAGAGTGGGACAATGCCACATTTTGCTGCTTGGTATTTGTGGGCTGAGAGGGACGGTGTATGGAGAGAGGTTGAGAAGATCAGCTCAAATTGGTTCTACTTGTGCTCAGTCTGAACAGAGCCATTTTATTGCAGAGGAAAGGGATGGCAACGACTTTGCTGCTGTCTCCTTTGCTAACCCATGACCAAGTCAAAATATTTTGAAAAGTCATGAGATTAACACAAAATCATGCTTTTTAGAAAAAGATTCTTTTCACCGGCATTTTCTTCCCTGGTCTTGGGCTTACAGACTTCTCTCTGCAGCTGGGTAGGCCTGAAATATTTTTTTTCTTGGAAGAGTAAAGCCTAGTGCAAACTAAAGCATCCAAAAGCTGTGGTTGATAGACATCTCCTCCCTGCCATTATTGTGAATTTTACTGCAAGTCTCACAAGTGTTAACCTACCATCTATCTATGTCCATCTTGTGTGTGATGATTGCTAATGCACATCTTTTCCAACGGGCTTGAGAGATCCTCCAGGTAGAATTCTGCACCATCCGTTTTCTACTTGGCAAAGAGCACTCTTTATACCACTTCTCCGCTACTATGAGGCTCTCTAAAACATATCCTATTGCTATCCTAAGTTGGATTTAGCCATTATTTAGGTATCCCATCAGACGCTGAGAGATGCTCTACTCTTTATTGCTTTATGTCTGATTGCTGCAACTCCAATTTCACAAACAGATTTTTCTTTTCATTTCCCCACTGCTTAAAATTCAAGTGTCTTTTTGGGCATATGTGCTTTTAAATCATTACAGATTGGTTCTTTGGAAAGGTCCTTCCAGCACAGCGCAGTCTTATCTAATCAGGATAGAACAAATGAATGTGGTGGAAAAATGTCCCCCCACTCTGAAGGCGGCAATTTTTTTTTTGACTTTTGACTTTGTATCACACAAATCACTTTTTTTTTTGGGAAACACCTTGTGCTCCTGCCTTAAAATCTGCTAGGTATTTATCTTCCTGGGTCTTTATACCTCACAGCAAGACCTCTGATGTTTCTTCACCTTCAGATAATAAGCTCGGTTGGCTTCTGGATAGGTGACTTTGGAGAGTGGCAGCTTGTAGATGGCAGAGTTGTTTGTGGTTATTAACAGGAATGTCAGGGCAGACAAGCAAAAAGACCAGGTTCCTGATGGCATTG
This sequence comes from Bucorvus abyssinicus, assembly GCA_009769605.1. Taxonomy (NCBI): domain Eukaryota; kingdom Metazoa; phylum Chordata; class Aves; order Bucerotiformes; family Bucorvidae; genus Bucorvus; species Bucorvus abyssinicus. The sequence goes on from CM020063.1 coordinate 3,980,878, forward strand.
CAAACTGCAAAGAAAAATACAAACCACCAATTTACTCTGTGTCTTTCTTACATTTGATCCACCAGCCCTTGAACAAAACCCAGAGACAAGCAGCTTGGAACAAGCTTTCTCAAGGAAGTTTTGACTTGGTTTTGCATGGAGTCTCTCCCTTGGGAGGCAGGATTTCTTTATAAGATCTTCACATTATGCATTAACCTGCAACATCCATCAGCTCTGGTGTGAAGGATGCCTTCTCTTTGTGCATCTGTGGAAGTCTTGGATGGACACGAGACAGGAGTGGGTACCAGAAGCATTCAGCTTTTCCCTGTGATGTTGAACTGACTGCCTTTTGGCACTCGGGCAAAGCAATTAAACCAAATTTGACGTTAATTTACACGAGTAGAGAGCCCTTTTCTCAATCATTTCAGACACAAAATAGAGACGTATAGTTATCTCAGAGGTGTTGAGGGAGTTATGGAAGTTTATACAAGCTCCAAGGATGAAAATTGGTGATGATTGTAAGTGGCCTGTTTCAGTGGAAACTACAACAACCATCTGGGCAGACTGTGCCCCCTCTTCCAGACCAGTTATGCTTTTGGCTGGATTGTTCTCTGAGGTTTGGTGTTTTGTCTCACAAGCCAGGAAAATCGGTCTCTGGAAAAAAGACCGTAGCTAATATGCTACTTACCACAGACAACATGTTAGTCACTGTTGCTCCCAGGTAGGCACTGAAGAGCGCTGTGGAAAAGAAAGGTAGTTCCTGGTGAGAACAGCTGCTCATAGAGGAGACCATCACTCACGCTGCCTTGAGTAGCTCAACCAATGTTTATGACCATGCCTGGACAGCCCCCACTTAAAGCTTTTCCTTTGCGCTCCAACCTTGAGCTCATGGAAAGGGTGAAACAAAAAAAGAACTGGAGTGATGAAAAATGTGACTATGGAAAGAAAGGTTTTTGAAAAATGCACTAATGTGGGAGGTATGTAGCTTGATGGATGGGGTTAACTAGGAAAATAACCCTTCCACCCCCATCTCTCCTGCCTCGAGGGCTAGAAGGTGGGTCAATGAGATACAAAGCTAAATCTTTTTTATGTGAGCCGTGAATGAGCAATAGCTTTACTCCCAGCTCACCGTGATATTGAAATTTCATATGGAATTGCCTTATAAATAATTCTTGAATCATTCTGTGTTGCCTAGCTCATGCATTTGGTACCCATTTCAATAGACTGGGGAAACTACTGTCTAACTACAGGCGCCAACTGATCTTGAGCTCCAGTTTTCTCAAAGTTTAGGTATGTCCTTCTCCAAAGAAGATGGTATCTGCAGTTGGAAAATCCAATATGATTCATCCAGCAACATTGCACAAACAAAATTAATGCCTCAAAACTAAGCATCTAATTTCAAAAAGCTCAGTTAGTCAGTGTCCACTGATTACACCTCTTGTTTTGAACACAGCTCTTAGCTGAAAGCAGAAGCAGTGCTTTTATTTTGTCAGAAGAGCAATGGCTCCAACAACCAGATCAACAATTCTTCAGTTACACTTAAATCCATCTGCCTGTCTAGAGGTGGCCATCTGGCTTCAGCCCACCTCCAGTATAAATGCATCTTGTCTCACTTCTAAAGGAAACGTGGCAGTAGTGAAAATCGGTAGGGTACATACCACAGGCAATTGCCAGCAGATGTGTCTGCCAGGTGAAAGCGTAGAACATGCCCCCGATCGCAATGCATGAAAGGGAACTGTTGTAGCCCCACAAACCAGAGTAGATTTTGCTGAAAGGGGTTGCTAAGCTCAGTGCTGGAAAAATAAATCAAAGACACGTCATTTCTTGGCCAAAGAGACAAAAGCAGCAGAGAAATGGCATGAACACAGCTTTTAAGAGATCTAGCCCACATACGTACATGGAGTTCCTAGTTGTAGTCATGTTGCTACAGTCTAAGACTAAAGACAGTTTAATCTAATACAATCATGGCAGAATTTCTCTGGTGCTGCTGAGCTGATTTTGGCCATGCGATTTCAGCAGAAGATATATGAGTGAACGAGCATACACGTGAACCTTAAATGCATCCCCGAGGCCTGCACGTTCACGCTCACGCCCATGACTTTCATTAAGCTGCTCTTAAACCCGTCAGAATATATCCAGAAATGAAGTATTTCATGATAAAAATCCATTTCAGCCAAAATTATGCTTCTTTCTTCTGATTTCCACCATCATAGAATGAGATAAGAGGGTGGGGAAGTCAATCAAAAGAATGCTTAAAAAGGAAATGTATGTATATTTCTTTTTTTTTTTTTGAGCAGTCATTCTCTAATGGAAGAAACATTTTTGACTGTAAATGCCCCAGTCATTGCAGTTCCTCCATGTTTTTGTATCAATCTATGACACAAATAAAATCCTTACCTGCCAGCATCCCCACTGCTGATCCAATTGCTGCATGCAGACAAATGAGTGGAGAAGATAAAAATAAAGCAATCAGGAAAATTCCCCCGGTCCAGGGGTTATCACAGCCATAAATCTGACCCACCCCAACGGGAATGGATTGCAGGAGCTGCATGAATGAGTTAAAAAGACAAAATAAAACAAACTGTCAACAATTAGTTATCAGATTTATAATTTTTTTTTTTTTTTTAAAAAAACAACCCTTTTTTTTCTTGGTCAGGCATTTGTTGGATGCAGATTTTCTTTCTGGACCGTAAGTGGGAAGATTGGACACTTCTCAGGAGACAGCAGGGCAATTCCACAGGGTTTCCCCTTCGAGGAAAATGAATCATGCCTTGCTCCCTTGCCATGAGCTCCTCTGCTAGGTTTTTGCTCTGATATCCAAGGTAAGTGTCTTTTATGAAAGGACTTGGATGGGTTTGCTCATCAGCTCTGCATGTCCTGCTGACTTAGCCAATTTTGCATGCTGTTACAGAGCATGACAGTGAATCTAGGAACTGGAGGTTCTCAGTTAGATGATGCCTTTGAGAAGGCACTCACCTCTGAACAGGCAGATCTGAGGATGAAATGGTCTATAATGGCTTGGCCAGAATTACAAGACTGTTCAGGTAAGGATACATCCCCCTTCTACCTACATGTCAGAAACTCCCTAGGTACTCACTAGGAGTATGAAAGAGTTGCTACACTGCTGAGACAGAGCCCAACTTAGTAACAGCTTAGAGGTGGTTTTGAGACACTTTTCCTCAAAATATTGTGTTTCTCCATGTGGAACAGCCCATTTATGGTCTCCATAAATTTATGCGCTGTGGTAAATGTTCTTTGAGAAATGTCACTCATGTGGATTGCTATTTAGTGTCAATTAACTTCCTTTTCTTAATCACTCCCCTCAAAATAGTCCACTGAGCCTTAGGGAAAAACTGTTACCCTAGAGTCTATGTTGTTTATCCCACTATGCAGAACAGGTTTTTTTTTTTTTTTTGAAAGGTCCCACTTGAGTATTAACTAAAAAGATGTGAACATGTGCCTACACCCAAGTTTGTAACAAATCTTCCATAGTAATATCTGCTTGCTCATTTCTAGTCAGAAAGATGCAATTTAAAAAAAACCCATCGCCCTTGGGATGGAAAACTAAAATTAACCTGTGAGTTACTGGTAGCATCAGCACAACCTTATCCATGGGGCGCTGATGAGTATATGTACAGTAATGGGTAATTAGATTCTAGAGGCTCTTTGAAGATTATAATTTAGATCCAGCTGTAAATGAAAGATACCAGATACCAAAAAGTTTCTTATTTCCAAGCTATCAAAAATGTCAATTCCTAGAGCAACCCTTTACATTTGGGATAATATCTATCTTATAAATGAAATTTTGTATTGCCAGGCCATAATGCAGTAATATAAAGGAAGACAATGTGATTCTATAGTGGTTGTCATTGTAAATTGAGAAGGTTGCTATCTTCAGGACGTCCTACCATTGGCATTTCAGCATCTGTCCAGGTGATGTTTGGTGTTGCTGTTGCAGGCTGAATGACAGTTGTAGGGAAGAAGAGGTTGTGGGGTCCTGATGCAGCCAGATAGAGGGTCAAGGCCAAGTTGAAAGGCAAAGTGAAAACAGGCAGATCCCACTTACAGAAGACTGAGCCTAAAGCACTGGTGAAAACTGGGCTGAAAGAAGAACAAAATGGTCTCACCAGGAGCTTGTCAGCTATGAAAAAAAACCCCAAACACAACAGGAAAAACAACTGCAGGAAATTAACTCTTTTTTTTTTTTTTTTTTTGTTTAAAAAAAAAAAGCTGTTTAATTTCCTCAGTCTTTCTGTTAAAATCAGAGATATGCTAGGGTGACTAGGTAAATTTCCTATCCTTCCCAGGGCAATTAGCAATATACAGATTCCTGTCTCGTTATGGAATATACATGGGGAATTTTGTGACCATGAAGGAGCCAAGATCCTCCACTTGCATGGAGTATCCAGTGAGTTAATGGAGACACTTCCCATCTCAGCCTCAGTGTTTACTTTTTTCTTTTAGTACTTGAAGTGGATTGAATTTAGGACACCCATGTCAGGTCTAAGTGAACCTGGAAGAGAGCTGTGTGTCCTTGTTCAAGCTTATGGATCAGGATCATTAAAAGTAAAGGATGATATCAAAGGTACGCTTATTAAAGTGAGTATAAAACCACATGAACTCCAGGCAGACAGATGATATGTGTGGTTTAGAAATCTCCAGCTAGACATTTGGGGGTCCAAGACCAGCTTTCAAAATTTTCGCTATTCAAATACCTCATAGATTATGGTGTTATATCTATGAGGAAAGTGTTATTAGTTGTTTGTTTTCATTAGCATCAACCATCATGTCTTGGGACCACTGAACAACTTCTCTGCCTGGAGGAGTAAATTTTCATGACATTTTTATATGGTGGCTTAAATAGATGAAACATTTGTGGTTGATGGTTGTACGGAATGGTGAAAATACTGTTCCTCTTGAAAAAAAATAAATTGACTCATCACAGCAATATGGCTAACATTGAGGGCATTGAATTACACATGAACACCCATCGATTTTCCTTTTCCCCATTGGGTTTATTTGTGATTATGTGGGTATTTTATTTGTTTCCAGGTTACATTTGAGTTTAAAAGTACAAATAATGATACAGATTTAGTAGCACATGTGTGACAGTTGTGTTTCTTTTCTACTGCAGTGTGCATAGTGTGTAAAAATATAACTGCTCTGTTGCAGTGTGGGGACACGGGGGCTGGAATATGAAGCAGAGGAATCATCTGACTTACCATGTCATGGACACCAGTGCTACCGGCAGTAGAAGCCACCAGTAGTAGTCTCTGTTAGCGGAGAAGACAGCCATGAGCAATCCCACCAAGACCCCATTATAGCCATACAGGCCTGAAGCAATGGCTGACCTGTACAAAACAAAGAGCTGTCTTGAAATCTCCCTTGCAGGTGCTTTGCTCACATCACCACCTTCCTCTCCATGCAGTTGTAACTCTGTGTGATGACAACCTGCCAAGGTTCATGCGCCGACCTTCGATATCACATGCTTGAGTCCCACGTCCTCTCAGCAACTACCCCGTCTGCAGTTATGTCCTGTGTTGCTTCGCACCAGATGTGGTGAGTGGGAAGGTTTGTCTGGTCTTACCAGACCAGGTACATAGCCAGTGAAGGCTAGGTGCTTGCTTTGAATCCATGTTGGTTGTTTTACACGTAAGTCAGCACTGAAATGACAGTTTGGTTTTGAAGGGGAAAAGTATGGTCTTACCTGTCCTGACCCAGAATAAGTGCTGTTAAAGTGGAGACAATGGTTCCTAAACAGCCTGTGAGTGTCCACCATGGGTTCTGCACCACGAAGCCAGCAACCACGATAAGCCCGCTGAGGGGATTGTTGACAAACATCACCTGGGATATCCCACGCAACACCCAGTCGATAAACTGGATCATGAGAGGTTTATCTGGAAGAGATCAAATTAAGTAATAAAAAAACCAGACCCCCAAATATGCAGATGATACTGATTTGAGATGGTTTTTTCGAAACTCAGGAAGAGTTTTGGCGGTGGAACTTGGCAGCATGACTAAAGCAATGAATCAACAACACCGTAAAACCTGACTGGGATTTATTTTGGTCTATGCTGAAGGTTTACACCTGAACAGTGTGGTTGCCAGAGTCCCCTGTTATAAAGTACCTGGGACTGGTTTCATATGAACTGGATAATTTATGACACCTGCGCTTCAGATGGCAAATCGTGTGTGTATCCCATTGCTGATTTATTATGGGGACCAAACACACCTACCTATGTGTAATTTAACTTCACAGTGCCATTAGGCTTGACAGAAACTGCTCAGCTGAAAGGACAGGGAACGTTATGAAGAATAGCAGAGCATGGAATAACCATCCCAGGCTATGTTCTGTGGGACTAAATTTGCTTTGTACATGACATGTTGGGAGGTAAATGTCATCTCAGTCATCCTCAGGATTTAAGCAGTGTGTGGATCTCTGCACAAAGCTGATTTTTTCCCCACAAAACAGAGATAAATCAGGACAGAGATAGTTTCTGTACTACTCCAACTTGAATTGCATTACTAAGAAGTTAGTTATTACTCCTTTGATGTAATTCTTCTTTGGAATCTCCTAGTTAGTCACGATAAAGTAGCTTTACCTTTTAGCCAGGCTCCAAATTCCTTCATGTCTCCGGTGATGTACGCAACAGCTTTGCAGACTCTCTTCCCAGCTTTGCTTAGCGGATTCTGCTTTATTGTCTTTCTTTCCCCCTTGGTTTCTACCTTGACATCAACACTGTTTTCCATGTTGATTTCCTGATGCTGTGGTAAAATTCAAGGGGTAAAAAACAAAACAAAACACAACGACAGTTCATTACAATGCCTCTTACCAATCCCTGTTTATTCTCTCTACCATATACTGTTTCTCACCACGTGTTATTTTGGAGCCAGAAAGAGGAAAACTCTTACTCTGAACACATGATTCTCACGTCTCCATGAGTGCACTTTCACTTTATGTGATCTTGGGTCCCTATGCTGTCCTTCCAGAATTTCATGCAGGCATAGGTGTGCACACCGGAAGGAACCGCTGAGCCTTGTGTCATAGAGGTGTTACACCTGGTTCACCCTGCTCAACTGTACCAGGTTTTCCAGAAATAAAGCAGATCTTATTTAAAGGGTGACTTCAAGAAGAGCAAGATAGCATTAGGAGACACCAGCTTGACAGAAGTTAAACCTTACCTCAAGATTTCTCTTGATAGATGCTGAACACAGATGTTGGTAGAAGTTGAACAGTAACCTAAGAAGCTGCTTCAATGATTAAGTTTCCCCTGTGGCTTAACCCATATTTCCAGTTTGAATTTATCCATCAGCTATCCGTAATAGGTACCTAAATTTGGGGTTTAAGTCTCTGTACTGTCAGCTACCAGGATCAGTTCAACCTTTCTCATGAGCACGGCCTTAGGGTTGTTCACCATGCCTTACTCCATGACTCACATGCACACATACATTTTTTTTCCCTTTATTAAATTGTACTGCCCCTTCTTTAGAAGCATCCAGCCCTGATTTAAGAGATTAAAGACCAAATTCAGGGTGTTTGCTTTCCATTCTGCCTTAGTCGTGTTGCCTTCTTCCCTCTGCCATCTGCCTAGTAGGGTGTTAGGTGATCTGCACTGGACTTTGCTCTTCAGCATAAGACAATGCAGGTGACCACATATTGGGACTTGTAGTAAAGAAACATTCCGGGACTAATGAAAATGCTCTTATTAAATTTAACAGGCACTTTATCAAGACTTAAATAAGGTAGGGGAGCGTTATAGGCCAAAGAGAAGTGTTTAGCCTTAAGTAAGGGGTTTGGGGCATCCCGCAGGGCTGGCAGAGGTGGTGTCCCCTACGGGAGATGTGCCCTTTGGATTAGGAGCTGCTAGAATACCCTTTGGCACCTCTTACAGCTCTACACAGCATGTGGATCAGATATTTACATCTCACTGTAAACACTGGATTTTAAAAACAATGTCTTATAGCCAATTCGTTTTTTGGTTATTATTGGAAGGGCCAATTCTCAATATTAAATCAGCAAATTAAAAAACCCAGCCAAACCTTTCCCTGGAGCGTACTGTTTCCTGAAGAGTAGGACTAATTCTTGGTAGCTGTCAAGACAAAGAAAACACCAGAGCAGGCACATTGTTGAATGAATACAGAACCAGAGCTGCTTCAGGTCTCACTGATGATTAACTGCTTGTGCAAGAACCAAAGATTTTAGATTGTGTCTTAATAGTCTAAATAAGATTGATACAAGCACGTAATTATTTGAGTTAGTCCTCGACTCGCAGCTTAAGTAAATGCCTTCTTGGCAGCTGGGAAAGAGAATTCATTCTTCAGAAATACAGATGCTGAGTACTTAAGCTAAGGCAGCCTCACCCCTGGGCATTACACTTGCAGACCCGGATGTGTGGTTAAGCAGCTCTGAGTCTGTGTAGGGGAATGGCTCGTTCATGTACATCCTGGCCAGTTTCTTACTGCACGTTATTGGAAGGCTGATGGTGATGTTTCAGAAGCAGCAAGTATTTGCACAAATCATAAATAGACATTTTCTGCCTTCTGGAAGGGCCCTGCTAATGTAAGGGTAGGTTTTACATGGAAGAGGCTGAAGACAGGAGCAGTAAGTAGAGAAGTGTTGAATTTGACTTTATGTAAGACACAAGGCAAGGAGGTTAACTAGAGGAGGAAGAAAAGAAAAGGATGAGAATGTTGCTAGGGTAGGTGTCTCAGTGCTGGAAGGCTTTCTCCTGGCTCAGCTATAATTCATTACCTTGATTCATTAACCTTCGCTTTTCTCATATTTCATTCTGAAATAATAGAATAAGTGAATTGGGTGCACTCTCAGTTAAATCAAAATTTCCAGCCAAGATAAATGTCTTCATTTGTTGAAAGTGCATTTACATTTTCAATTTAAAGGATCTTCCTCTCTATGTACCTTACGCTGTCTTTGTTGCTAATCCATAAAGTCACGGGCTGCTGCATTAGCATTTGCAGAGCAATGTTGTGTGTCTCGTGCTAGCATGCCTGATGTGAGGAGCTGTTTGCACCGCAGGATTCTGGAGGCGTTCTGCAGTGTGGAGGTAAGGTGCACGTGAAGAAGTATCAGTGTCACTGACTGTCCCACTCACGTGGTGGAGAAAAAAAACGGGTGAGATTGGAAGCCCTATTTCATCCCAACTTTTAGTGGCTTTGCCATAGGATGGCGCTTAAGTGCATACTTACCTTCCCAGTGAAGCAATGTGAATTCAGTGCTTTGCTGAATCAGGAGCGGAGTGAATGGGAATGGACTTCAGCCGCTGTGAGTATCTGAGTGGAGATTCATTTCTTTCTTGTGATATTTACATGCACTATGTCCCTGTGAGAGGCGAAACCTTTTATCTGCTCTTGATGCTCTTTGGCAGTGCACGGGCTGTGCTGCTGGCACAGTAGCTGTGCGAGGCAGTACTGCACCACGCAAGTCTGGAGAACTCTTTTGCTCTGGTTTTTCACGGGCAGAAATGAAGTCAGCTTGATGCTCTTGGCACAGCAAAGAGAGCAAGTGACCAAGTGAGTCATTTCCACCAACCTGGCTTGATCTTTACTTCTGATGAAGCCTGCATCAATGCCCTGCATGCCTGTTCTTCTAGAATATTCAAAACCATGGTGCTTTCAGGGTGATCACGGGCAGTGACCACTTCTGGCCAGTGGTCAAACTCATGTTGATTATGTCCCTGTCCATCAAGTGATGCGTGTCTCTAGAGAGGAACCACATGAACTCCACTTTCCTATCACCTTATATATGCTGAAGGGGAAGGAAATCATTACCAAACACCTCATCACCTGCAGAGCAGTCTGGTATGTAAAGGGTAGGTTAAGAGCACTCTTGGTTTCAGGTGGGGTCTTCGCAGCACCGTAAAGACCCAGATCCATCCCCATTGACCTCACTGCCACCCCAAATCACACCCCAGGCTATGTGAGGGCTGCTTCCTGTCTGCAGTGGTTTGACTATCACCACAGGCAGGGGTCTTGTCCCACCTTTTGAGAAACTCAGAGCATGGAGAACTTAAATTACTTAGTTGTCCAAAGAAAGTATAAAGGTGCAGTGAACCACTTGGAAAGCAGTGCCAGCAGAGATTTTTTTTGGCAATTTAATAATTTTTGGCAATGTAAGAAGCAATAGCTGCCATATATGCTCAAAGACCTGCTAACCCCTTACCTTGTTTTAGGGAGAAGGTAATAGCAGCCATTTTAAGAAAGGACAGAAGACATGGAGAGGTTCAGAGAATTTTAAGACAGTGGTGTTTGAATTTTAATTCAAGCTGAAGTGTGCATGTTCTGATGGGAATTACACGAAGGCCAGTCTACAGCAGGTCTTTTGAAGACCTGCTGTTGAAACTGTGTTAACATGCAGTTTTCAGTCAAAGTGTTTTTTCAGTGGATGAAGGAGGGAAATAAAAACAATTGAGAAAGGACTGTTCTGCTAGAACGGACTGCTTGGCATCTGCAGGGTGTCAGAATTTTTTAATGTTTTTGGGGTTTTTGTACCTTATTTCTATTAGTCTGGGAAAGTGTTTTTTGATCTCAGATTCTTAACTAAACACTCTGTGAGTCCTGCTCTCAGACACACAGCTTGAAGTGCACTGCCTGGTCTCATATATACTCTGGAGAGGTGCTCCAGACATGCACTTGGCAGGAAATCCAGTGTGATCTCCCGACACTGGTGTGTAACTGGTGTGATACAGGAGAAGCAGGACCCAGGCAAAGTGAGTCTGAATGTGAACTTCATCTCTGTGGTGGTGCAAGGACTGATTTGTGCTCTGCTGCATGGTCAGAGGAACTATTTAAGACTATTTTCCCGTGGTGTACCATGGAAAGTGGGAGGTAGATTTAGGGCACTGCTGCTTTTCCCCAGTGATTCCAGATGTTTACTGCCTCCCTTTGCTGAGATCTCTTTGTGCTGTTGGATAATATTTCTCTGCCTTCCTTGGTAAGAATGCTCATGTAAGCAAGAAGGAAAGTTTTGCAGCTAGAAGTACCTAAATACTTCTCTATCAGCTATGAAATGGAACCTGTAAGAGTAGAAAAGACAAAAACCCATGCTTCTCTTGTGTGCAGATACAGTCACCACAGAGCCAAGGAGCTAATCTATTGTTTCTTTTATCATCTTTTCAGAGTTAATGAATGTCCTGTAGCAAAGCGCTGATGTTATGCAACTTCTCGTCTCTCTAAATCAATTTCTCTTCCGCTTTTGTACACTTCTTCCATGTCACGCCATACCTAGGACATCTCAGCAATGCCTCGTTAAATTGCAGCGTAGCAGGCTCCGTGCTGGTGCTGCACTCCTGCAACATCTGGCTTGCAAATACTTTTTTATTCACATGCTGAAATGGAGACAAGCCTGGTCACATATTCACTACGTGCTGTGCACGGTAAGAGTGGTGCTGTGCTTGCAGCTGGGAAAGAAGCAGCGGCTTTCATTTGGCTCATTGTTTTAATACTCCCAGGCAATAGTTATTTCCAAGCTAGTGCCTGTGTCGCTGGGTGTTGGGCTTTTATCTCTGAAAATGCAGCAAAGTTATCTAGTATTTTGTCTTCTTTCTGGAATTTTCCTCTCTCCCTGACAAAACTCAAGCTACTCTGTAAATCAGAAGGATTAAAATTACCGTGTGGTATTTGTTTGTCCTACGGCACAATTACAGTCATTGTATCTAGCATTCTCTGAATTGTTGCGGGCAGCCAGCTCTGTGCGCACTCTGTTTTTAGAGGAGTTCCCTCATCCAAGCACAATAGGAGGAAGGGGCCGGATTCTCAGCAACCCTGATTCCAGCATAGCCTGTGTAATGTTGCCAGGGGTTTAGTAACGCTGGGTGGGTGTAGTGTTGTGTTACCTATAGGAACACACGCATGCACAAGCACACTCCCCAGACCAGAGAGATTATAATGCACTTGACCCTCACTGAAAAAAAAAGTTCAGGTTTTCCCATAGAAGATACATTTCAAAGCATTAGTTCAAAAAAAAGGTTATACCTGAGATTCAAATATTCATTAAGCGCATTCACAATTCAATATTCAGAGGTCTGTCTCTCGGGGACAAAGAAATCCAGGGATACTATCACATTAATTGTATATTATTACTATCCGGGCATTTTTCATTTTTCAGAATAGAAAGGCAGGAAAAAGAGATGTTAAAGAGTTCCTTTTTTTTTTTTTTTTCCCCTCTCAGAGGTTCAGCCAACTGGGCTAAGCAGTACTAATAAATCCTCACTCTGCTAGAAAATTCAGAATAATTTAAACTCTTGTGACATTCCCTAACCTCTGCACTCCTCTGGGGTCTTGGCTGCTCTCAGTCAGGAGGACTGTTCATAAGCTGTTTGTTAGGTGTTTTGGGGGAGAAGAAAGATCCAGGTAAGTCAGTAAGTCAGGAAGAGGGTGCATGTTTACTGCTGTGCATTAAAAGGAATTAACCGAGTGCTCTTACCTCTCTGATGAGTTTGAGGGAAGCTGTCGCTTTGCTGGCTAGGGCAGAAGGAAAGCAGCGCTAAGAGAGTAGGAAAACAGAAAATGCCCACCAGCTTATATAGGCTGCCATGGCTCCTGTCCTGGTATCACTAATTAGTTTGTTTCTCCTCCCACTTGGTGAGCTCCAAGCAAATGTTAAGAAGGTTCCTTTTTGAATTCTCCACCTTTCCTCTTGCTCTGTCCTTGGTCTCTTGCCAACAGCCTCTTCAAATGTCCTCTTCCTCACTGCCTTTTTTTTTGTTTTGTTTTTTAACTAACTCTTCTTTAACTCTGTCCTTTCTCCTCCACCACCACTTAAAAGGACTCAAGGCTTCAAAGCAGACTCTTGTTATATCTAAGCTCAACCTCTCCAGCATTATTCTCCTTATCCAAGACAGCTCAGCATCCTGCCCTCTCAAGACACTGACCTGGGAGTGCCCATCACGAGGTGCCATGTGGAGCAGCCTGTCGAGTTTTCCTGTTTCATGGTAGTTTTTGGAGATGCTATTCTGTTAACACACTGGAGCAAAGGACCTGGTGACCTGCCAGTGTTTAATTGCTTCTATCAGTTATTTGAGAAATTCAAGGGCTATTTTTCCTTATTTTTTTAACCTAGCCTCCCTGGATCACTGCAGAAATCTGGAATATCAGAAATGTTGCATATTTGAGAGGTTTATAAGGCTGTGAAATCACTGTGAAGGGCAGAGAAGAGGCTGGAATGGGAAGTCTTGAGTGAGTGAGTTGTAGGAGAAAGGGCAGAGAAAAAGCTGGCAAACTTAAGGAATATGGTAGGCTGATTGAAACCACAGCTTGATTCACTTTAGGACTCATTTGCAGTGATGGCTTAGAGAAGCAACCCTGCAACTTGGCCTGACTGCTGGAGCCAATAGTTCATTGTTGAACCAGCACCCATCTAGCTTTATGACTTTGCTTCCTTCCTCCAGCCCAGTGGAAACAGCCTCAACACCTACGTGAGCTGGAATGGTGTTATTCTCATTGTGTGTATTCCCAGGGTGCCTCTCTTTTGATGGAGATGTTTTTAACAGGAGACTGGATTTTCTTTTCCTCCCTAAGTGTAGGGTATTTGATAGCAATCGTCATCTTAGCGTTGCTGCATGAACAAGGCTTCCTCTGATCAGACAGACACCAGCCACTCTGAGTGAGCCAGGTGCAGCCGTCCATACAGTAGTACATGTTACATGAAATTTTGTAGGGGAAGCTGCTTCACTCCAGTGCAGTCAAATTTTTTCCTTTTACTGTTAATTCCTCCTTGTGCTGTGTCGTGAGTTAGGGCTGGGCTGGCCACTAGACCAATGCCAGATGCTCTCTATGAACCCCTCTGCCTTCCCAAAGGGGAACAGAATAAGGGAGAGAGACTGATGGATTGGAAAAGAAGACTAAAACTGCTTTAAAGCAAATAATAACAATAAAAAGATAATAATACTAGTAAGAAAATAAAGGAAATAATGAAATATATACAAATATATAAAACCCCAATTTGAACTCAACCCTCCAATGGCAATCACATCGTCACTGATGCTATGGGGCAGGTACTGGAGAAGTCCCAGACTGGACTCAGTGGCAGATTGGAACTGGTTCTGGAGCTGGGTTCAGGAGTGCTCGGGTTGGGATTGAAGGCAGAACAGAGTCCTCATCAGAAGTTGGCTATTGAAGAAGAGCGATTGACCCTTGTGCTCCCTCAGCTTTACCCTGAATAAGGTGTCTATGGGCTGGAATTACTTGTTGGTCAGTGCAGGGTCACCTGTCCTGTCTTCTCCTCCCTCCAAGTGTGACATTTTTACTTACTTACAACCCCTTCACTTCCTGCACCCCACCGTGGGACACAGGACGGATCAGTGCCCTTGGTCTGCCCAGCAGCAAGTATCAGCCAGAGCCTTTCTGCACCCCAGCCCCTGGCAGTGGCTGGGACCATCCAGCACTGTCACTGCTAGAAGCAGCCGCTGTCTGCACAAATCTGCCGTTACCTTCAGCCGGTGCCGTGACTGAGAAGAGACTGAGCTGGAAATGAAATCCCTGAATGGAGAACTGGTTCTGTTCTAGCTCAGACCAGGACAGCTGCCTTTGCCTTCTCACTGGTAAAACAAATCCTTGTGTCTCAAAAGAAGGGAAATGGGTTGGGTGATTTGGATAGGAGATCCTCATAGGGAATCTGATCAGTATGAGTTTCAGACCTCACGTCTCTCATATTTTAGGGACACTCAGGCCTGTCCTCAAGTCATTTAAAATAGCAATTTCTCTTCTCTCTGTGAAAGGGGTGGAGCACAGGGGATGGGCAGGATTTGCTGCAGGGCTGTGCTGCCTCCTTCTACAAAGAACTGGGGTAGCTCTTTCCTCCGGGAAACCAGGTTCAGGACCTCTCTGTCTGATTCTGGTGCTTTAATGAGGTTGTTGGCACATTGGAGGAGATTCACAAAAAAGCCACTGGCTTGCAGGTCTGTGATGGATGTCACAGAGTGATGCTTTGATTAGATTACAGCGCTGGTTAATAAGTAACAGGATCACAGTCTGCTGAAACCTACGTGGGAATGATGTTCCTGGCAGCAACCTGCTCTGTGAACTAGAGGCTCAGCAGCAATGAACTTCACTGCTGTGTGAAGTTCACATAGGTGCAGCCGGCTATGGGGAGGGTTTAACTACTGCAGCAACTGCCTTAGGAAATGTCTACATTTCCATCAATTACCTTCCGAAAAGCTCTGGGCCGGATCCCAGGATGGGTGCTAGAGTCAGGTGCAGGAACATGTGCCTGTGGCTGAGTGCCTGAGATAGCCAAAGCACTCCTTTTTGCCTGAGGACTATAGGATTGGTGCAGAAAGGTGGGAATGACAAAAAATTTCTCAAGTGTAATTCACTCCACGCCAATCAGGGGTCCATCGCTATCCTCTAGTGCTACTCAAGCGTGTAGGTATCTACTCCTGTCTTCTGGGCTTTGGGATTTGAGATGTGAAGACCAAGTCAGCAAGACCATTCCCTGACAAGCAAATCATCGCGTGCCATGTCCCTGTTAGGTAGCTCTTGGGTACCATATGCCTGGGAGTGGACCACCAGCTCTGGGGCTAACCACATAATGAAGTGCAAACTAAGCACACTAGTAATGCTTACAGGTGACTAGAGAGTTGCCTTGTGATTTTAGGCACGTGTGGAAGCCATTTGGTACTGAGGATAAGGCAGCTGGGGTTGGTGTCTGGCAGCTAAGTCCTGTGTGATTTAGGAGAGTTGAATCTATGGCTTAACACATCAATTCTGCTGGTGAAGCTGGTTGATGTAATTCTTATGCCTGCTGTGCTCTGTGGGAAGGTAGCTCTGAGAACGCCCCTTGGACAGATGCCATTGCCTCACATGGTCAGAAGAGGGATTGGTGGTTGGATCCCAAGCAGACTTGGTACCTGAGCTGTCCCAGAGACATGCTTGAATGATCCCTGAGTGTGTGATCTTGCCAGGCAGGAGCTGTCTAGCTGCATTAGCTGGGTACAGTGCTTGAACTCGCCAGCTCTGCCAGGAAAGACTCTAATGGCACTAACCCAGCTTCACACGCTCTGTCTCCACACCTCTCTCAAGGCTTAGTGACCTTCAAGAGGTGCGTTGAAAACTGCTTGGTAGCAGATACTGCTAGGTACTTGGTAGCAGATCCAGCAGATACCGCTTGGTTTTGGCTGTGATCCTCGGCTCAGGTTGCGTTGCAGGTATTAGGTCTGCACAGGGAACCATATCAGTTCTTGGACTCCAAGAGGTGTTTTAAAATGACATAAATCCAGGTATGGAGCTCTGCCTATGGCTGAAACTCCTGGTCTGCCTTTTCTGAGTTGGTCTATGGATGTGTGACATAGCTAGTGTTTGTGGGCAACTTGTCATCCCTTGTTGGTGGGGAAATCACTTCCAGGAGGTGAGGTCCTGTCACTGGGCACCACTGAGAAAAGTCTGGTTCCTCCTTCTTTACTATCCCCCATCAGACATTTGTACACTTGGATAAGATCCTCTTAAACCTTCACTTCTCCAGGCTTGACAGTCCCAGCTCTCCCGGCCTCTGCTTGTGTTACAGGTGCTCCAATCTCTTAACCATCTTCGTGGCCTTTTGCTGGACTTGCTTGACATATGTCTCTCCTGTACTGGGGAGCCCCAAACTGGAAACTATACCTGAGATGTGTTTCACCAGTGATGAATAAAAGGGAATGATCAACTCCATTGACCTGCTGGCAAAGCTCCTCCTAATGCAGCCTAGGAGGCTGTCGGCCTTCCTTGCTGTGAGGGCACATTCATGGATCATGGTCAGCTTGGTGTCCATCAGGACTACCAGGGCCTTTTCTGTCAAGTTTCTTTCCAGTTGGGTGACCCTCAGCATGTACTGGTGCATGGAATTGTTCCTCCTCAGATGTAGGACTTGCACTTCTCCTGGTTGAACTTCAGGGGTTTTTGTCAGCCCATATTTCTAGCCTGTGAAGGAACCTCTGGATGACAGCACAACCTTCTGGTATATCAGACACTACTCTCGATTTTGTATTTTCCCAAAATCTGCTGAGGGTTCACTTTACCCCATCACCCTGATCGTTAATTAAGTTGTTAAACAGTTTTGGCCCCAGTATAATCTCTGGGTTACACCACTGATGACTGGCCTTTAGCTGGAATTCAAGCCACTGATTACATCACTCTAAGCCCAACCATTCAGCCAGTTTCCAATCCAACATGCTGTCCACTTACCTAGCCCAAGCTTCATTAACTTGTCTATGAGGATGTTATGGGCAACAGTGTCAAAACCAGACGATGCTCTGGGGACCTCTGCAGCTCACCTGATCTAGCCTCCTGCTGTAAGGCTGACTATGTCCAAACCCACAGCTTCACTTTCAGAATTTTTCCCTATCTGTGGTTTCACTGGAGGGATGTGGAGAGGTGGCGGTGGAAAAGGATATATGGCAGGAGGGGTTGATAACTGCACAGTGTGTAGAGGCAGAGAGATGTTCAGCCCTTGTGCTAGTTTAGGAGGCAACTGGTCAAGTAAGAACTGAGCTGTCCCAGAGGCGGAGTGCCTGGTGGAGCAACATCAACAAGTCTGTTCCCATCAACATCTCTGGTCATGTCGCTTTTCATCACCCTGTTTTTACGAGCAAATGCAGAGTGGGAAAACGTATTTCAGCCCAGAGCACCAAGGGATCTGTCACAATGCTGCACTTATTTACTGAGGGAAATATTTTTGGGTTTATACAGAAAGGACCAAAAGCCAAGTTGGTGTAGGCTGCTCCTATCCCTTCAGTTTGGCCGGTAAAAATTCTGTAGAGAAAGCTGCTATTTGACGCTCCTTTGTGTGACAACTGGATGGCATTTAGCAAGTGGCTGTGATGTGGCTGGAGAGGACAGCCGTCCGGCTCCGGTGTCCGGCTCCCTCTCGTGGTATGTCTCCAGCACAGCCATGGGCACTGATGGAAATCAGAGCAAACGAGGAGACGTCCATTTTTTAGAGTGCTCATACTGAGCAGTTCCCTGGCCCTGGCACAGTCAAAACTCCCCATGCTCTGAGCTTGTGTAAGGCTCTGGATGCTGCTGCTGATGTATGCTCCCAAAATAAAGAGTTCTCCTAACGCACACACATCACTTTGCTCCTCCACCCACCTACTCTGGAGACCCACTGTCTTTTCTGTCCAACTAGACTTGTTCTCAGGACTCACCTTCTCAGTCCATGCAGCTGCAAGAGTGCATAACTGCCATCTAGAGACCTTCTTATTGATTAAGAGCACCAGTCTCTGTCTCCTGGGATAGGGGTGGGGGACAGGAATTTGTGAAGAGCAAGTTGTAGATGTCTTATGGCTAGAGTACATAGGGTGTAAAACACTTCTACCTCATGGCAAAGAGGTGCCAACTTTAAGCAGAGGTTCAGAGTCTCTTCCTGTAGACTGATGCTCTGAATACCTCTTTTTGTTGCAGAGTTTTCAATGTATTTGTTTAAAACATTGCTGCTAGTGTGAGTGAATAATTACTTGGAAGTGAGATAGTTAGCCACAGCCGATACATGCCAAGGACTGTGCTGGTGGTTCAACATCTGGGTGATGATGAGCTGCCACCATCCCATTCACTAGTGT
The DNA here is from genome assembly GCA_009769605.1 of Bucorvus abyssinicus. Lineage (NCBI taxonomy): Eukaryota > Metazoa > Chordata > Aves > Bucerotiformes > Bucorvidae > Bucorvus > Bucorvus abyssinicus. The sequence goes on from CM020063.1 coordinate 3,999,402, forward strand.
AGAAGTTCCTATGGTGTCCAGCTCAGGAAATGTCTCTGAGACTCCGTGAAAGACCAAGTAGTCATATTTCTCATGAAATTCAATGGAACACAGGTCAAAGAAAAGCCAAGTACTTTCATCTGGCTGGTTCCCCTGGTTTCATTTTGTGTTCCCTGCCCTTTTTCCAGGCAGCACTATCACTTTTTTTATCAGCAATGGGCATTTCTCTAGGCTGGCCTGGATGCCTGTGGAAATGAGATTGAGGAGCGAGCACTTATGGGACTTCCACTGGAAATCCTTCATGATCCTAACTCCAATTGCTTACTGTGGCAAACTGGCTCCCAAGATAATGTGCACTTTGGCTGGAAGACACTGGCCCCTCGTATGGTTGTCTTCAGCTTCAGACACCCTCAGATCCTCTCTTCTCTCCCTTTTTTGTCCATCTATTCTGGATGATGGAGTATCAGTTCTGCCTGGCTCTTGGCATGACCTTCTTTCATTTTTTTTGCCCTGGAACCCAGGAGATGGTATTGAGAAATGCTTTCTGCTTCGTGCCATGAGTTTGAACCTCAAGGCTGCCTGTTTTTGTGGTCATCTGTAGCATTTTAGGCTGGATCATCCATACTGAAACATCCTGAAATACCAGAGGGTTTGGAGAGCCTGTATCACTGTATTTCAGGACTGGAGAGCAAATGGCATATCGAAACAATTCTAAACTTCAGCTTCAAACACCTCTCCTGTTCTCCTGGCTCCAGGGAAAACACAAATCCAAGAGGCTCGTTTTCCAGACCTACTCAAGACGGCAGAATCCCCATAAGAATGTCAAGGCTGGCCAGACTTGCCTCATTTTTATGACACCAGGCAAGGTGTTTTTCTGGTGCTTCATCCACTTTTGCAATTTCAGAGTCAATTAATTTGACTTCCCTTCATTTAATCTCAGCTCGGTAAAGTTTCACACCATTTCGCCTTCCTTTGCTCTGATTGTATGTGTGTAAGTCTCACCTATGACTGCTTTGATGGAAATAATCTGTTCTCAGAAACCTGTGTGTTGTAGGAGACAAATGTGTGAGGCTTTAGCAAAGAGCAGAATACACTATAATAGCTCCAACAGGAATCTCTTCCAGCATATAAATCCTAGTGATTAATATTTTCTTGCCAAGTAGTTCTTAATAGAAGTGGAAGATGCTGCACATGTGTTGGGTTTCAGGTCTGACAGACAAGAGAGAGAGGACTGGTAGCATCCAGAAATGAACCAGCAGACGGTAGGAACAACTGAAGATTGATAATGGGTACAATGGATGGAGGTGGAGTTACACAGGCGGCAGACGCTTATGGAATTTTGCAAGGAGTACTACAGCAGCAGCATTTTCATGCACACACACAAGCAGACAAATCTGTTTGCAGTAAAGATATGCGTTTTGTAGTAGACAAAAGAAAAAAAAAGTCATGTGTCTTAGATAACTCAGTTTCTGGGAATCAAAAATGTCCCAAACAGGATTTAATTTACACAAGTCAAATCAACTCTCTCAGCTCCAGTAAGAAACCTTTGTTGGCTCACATTTTGTCATCATCTTTGCCTTTCTGGTTTTCTCCTCAACCAGGAGGAGAAACGCTGCCTGGTTTTTGGCTGTGTGATTTTGCAAAGTGAAGATTTGTGGATGACAGAGCAACAGAGCTGTCAGCACTTTGCTGAAACGAGGGAAGTGTGGAGAAGTTGGCCAGTTGCAGGGTGGGGTGCCCTGAAGCAAGAGGAAAGAAGTACTTCAGATATCCTAACTTACCCAGGCCAAGGATGTCTCTGTCTCTTTGTCTTTGCCTTTTTCAATTCAGTGCACAGCACAGTTTGATTTGCAGCTGCTGAGTTGTGCTAAGCAGCCTGAACCTCTCTGCCTTTTGGATGGGTGAGGTAGATGGATGCTTTTGGGAGGGCTCCCGCATGTACTTGGTACTTCGACCCTGCTGTGCTGAGTGAAGCTGCACATTTGGGAAGCCTCAACTATCTATGTAAAGTGCTGTCTCTGGAGAAGCATGTGAACATGCAGCTCTGAGGCAGCTTGACCTACTAAATGCACTGACGTGACTGAGTGTGCTCAGGAGCTGCTGAGATATAGTTGGAGGCTCCCAAACACATTCCCAGGGAAAATGTGGTTGAAGAAACCTTTGCTTCCCACAGAGCTATCCCAGTCTTCTCATTCAGCCATTGGGATGTGTGAATTCCAGCTGTGGCAACAGCTGCAGGAGAAGACTCCCGAGAACTGTAAACTCAGCTGCAATCAAAGGTGGTTTGTTTAAACTCCTTCCATCTGCTTCTGTTGAAGGGGGAGTGAGGGGACACTGTTTGGCAAACAGATCTCACCCTCAGAGTGGTGGTATTTCTGTAACCCTGGCCAATGTGATCTACAAAAGAACGAGTCAGCCTGCAGTGTTGGAGCATACATCTATAGTTCCAGCCTGGAGATATCTGGCATGGACAATGCACAGAGCAAACTCCCAGCAGCTGGAAATTTTAGGGACTTATTTGAACATATTGTAGACTTTGGGGGTTTTCTGACTTCTAGTGAGGCCTCTTGCTGTTGGAGTGACCCTCTGGAGCATAAAGCCTGTCCTGATATTTACTGCCAGTTGCCTATGGGTTGGTGGGGACACCTGCTGTCCTTGTGACAGAAAACTTCACACTCTTATTTGCACCGATCTGTGGTTGCAAGTATGGGAAGAAGAGGTGTTGACATTACAGAAGGGCTGAGAAAATGACAATATTTATTTCAAGCTCACAACAGTATTGAATGGAGCAGGGAGAGAAGGACTTCGGCTCTGCTGCAAAGCAGCTCTGGCAGCTTGAGAGTGAAAGCCAACAAGAAAACCTGCTCAGTGGCAGCAGACTTCGGCCCATTGCGCTTTGCCTGGGTTTTGCTTCCCATGAAATGCTTCAGCTCCTTCTCCCTTTCACTGTCTGAGAACATAGCAGAGGGTTTTCCAGCCTTACAGCTTGGAGTGTCTTCCCTGGACCGAGAGGTGTCACCATCTCCTGTAGTGGTCTTCCTCTGTACTGCTGTTCCTCTCTGCTCTGGGCTCCAGTAATGTATGAGGGGGTGACCAAAAAAGATTGTCAGATGAAGGAATCAGGAGGTAAACATCATGCTGCAGCAACTAGGAAGTCCAGTGCTGATGGCAGCATGGCTCTGACCTCTGCTACATATAGTGTCCACTGAAAAGGCAAATCCCTCCATGTTCCCTCAGCACAGATTTGCTCACAGTCCATGAAGAGTGATTAACAGGTAAATCATTCTGGAGTCATCAATACCCCAGCCAGGACATCAACCAGCACTTGCCTGAGCTTTTTCTGTAAGTGGTTCTGTGATAGATCTTATCAACAGAGGCTTCTATGTCTATGGGAGAAGAGCTGGGAATGTTCCCTCAAAGAACAAAGCTTTTGTGATTTTTTTTTTTTTAGGGGGTACAGTGCAAATAGAAGAGGGAAAAAAAAAATGACATTTGGACCAATAAAGTAAGAATTTTTCTTAGAAGCGCAGAGTATATGTATAGTTTTTACATTGGACTCTGGTGAATAACAGAATAGATGGTCTTTGTTCACTGGAGAGCTCCTTCGTGTTGCTCAGTCTGCTCCCATTTGCCACCGCTGTTCTATTTTTGAAGGCATATTTTCAGGAGGTTGTTTTTATACATGCTACTGCTAGGCCAGGAGTTAATTCATACAGGAATATTTATTCAATTTTCTGTGGAAGTGAGCTGGCTGAAGTGACTGCTGTAGCTATAGAAGAGGCTTTATTTTCCAGGATTTTTCTTTTTTCTTTTTTTTTTATGGACATATTTTTTTATGTTAGATCTCTGGGAACAATCTCAGAATTATTAGTACCATTGAAAACTGTACATTTTATTTCTCTTAATGAAATTTTTTTATAGAACTCAATAGACAGCAGGCTGTTGGGTTACCATTGATACCTTCAGATCCTTTTATTGTCTGCTGCTCTCTTCCAGGAGACACTTGATTTATCTTGCCTGTTTTCAAGATTTATTAGTACTAGCTATAGTTACTCAAATCTTTTGATTAGCTAGAGATTTAATAAAACCTATATTACAGGCTTACCTTATTATACCCTATTTTTTATGGATAGCTTCAACTCTAGAAATTGCTTTACTAATTGATTTCAGGATGGATTTGCTTGTGGCTGAGGAATTAATGTTTGCAGTGGCTCTTGCATGACAAATTCTTTCCAATAGTCATGTTGTACTTAGAATTCACTCTTATTTTTGAGAAACCGAATAATATGCTTGGCATAACTAACCACTGTTGAGGTTTTTCTTCAAAAATAAGGTTCTAGCATTATTTTATAGTATTTTTGTTACTTTATGTTGCTACTTCTCTAATGTTGGACTGTGTATGAGCTAAATTAAACTGTGCAGAGCAGATGACTAGATAGAAGGAAGAAATTATTTATAATGAGGGTGGTGAGCCCCTGGCCCAGGTTGCCCCAAGAGGTGGTAGATGCCCCATCGCTGGCACCATTGCAGGTCAGGTTGGCCCTTGTGTCTCTGATCAAGCTGCTCTAGTTGCAGATGTCCCTGCTGACTGCAGGGGGTTTGGACTGGGTGAGCTTTGAAGGTCCCTTCCAACCCAAACCAGTCTGTGAATCTATGATTCTATGAATGGGTCCTGCCAGTGTGCATGTGCTTAGTGTTTCATTGACTGCTACAGAGGGAAGGTGTTCAGACAGCTACGCATCACCTCATGCGGGAGTCTACCTTTCTTTTTTTCTCCACAGCAGTAATGTTGGGATGTCCCTGATCTTTCAGCCTGTAGTGAACACACGAGACTGCTTTTTTACTAGCATTAGTTTGCTGGCACCATGGCTCAAAGGGCAGCTTGGTAGCTTGTTCTCCTGTGGCTCTCTGCTTTCTTCCCTGCCTACTGACATCTTTTCTGATGGTCTCTTTGCTTTTTCTGGAATCACCATGCAGGAATAAGCAGCTGCACATGCACCTACAAATACCCTTTAACACTGGCTAAGACTGTAGACCCATTTGCATTGTATTGCACTGAGAGCTTAAAGGCTTTGTCCTGTGCCTGGATCCTGTGTTGTTTTTTGCAAACGATCTGTTTCTCCTAAATTAGTTGGTTTCAACCCTTCCTTCTGTGATACAGTAATACACCCGTGCCTCTGAACTCCTGCTGCTTGTCAGAGCTCAGCATCTCTGGGAGTCTGCTGGGATTTGCATGGGAGGTTTTGACCTTTGCTTTTCTGCTTGCTGCAGTTGTATGTCTGTCAGATCTTCCTCCCACTAAGACAGATAGGTTAAGTATTGAGCTGTGGTCAGTCCCATGCCTCCTAGTTTGCCCTGGGCCTACAGAAGTCTCACAGCTAACATGTCAGACAGACTGATGGGATTCTTGGTCTTCTACTCATCACCAAGAAGTCTTGCGGCAAGTGGCAAGGCCAGCTCGTTCCCTTGGTGCTTTCCTGGAGGGCATTTGTAAAGTCAGGTTCAGAGTTTAGCCTGAGGTCTAAAATGGGACAGAATTGTAACACAGGTGCTCAAGTCTGGGGGCGGACGAGGTTATAATGGCTACAAAGCTCTCTGGATCCCTAAATTTTCAATGACGACGTTGTCTTGGCTACTGGAATCTGGACTTACCTGCAAGTGTGAGGCTGTCCTGCCCAATGAAATCTCTTGTCTCCCAGAGAGGAGAGGAAGTAGGATCCGAATTTTACCTGAGTCCCTGGAATGTCCCAATGTGTTTAAAAAACACCCGAACATTCTTATATGGCACCATATTTTTGTCTCTCAAGCTGAATTCAATCTTGGGTGCTGATTCTAGGGGACTTTTAGAGGGACTGGCAGTTGCTGGTGCTCCTGGTCTTTTAGGTACAGAGGCACAAACTGTAGCATAAGCAGCACCTAGGATCACCTTTGTTTAAAAGGTCCAAGTGCTCGAAGACCTCATAAGAATCTGCAAAACCGCCCTACATCAACAGGGAGGAAGGACAGCCTCTGATCTGCATGCTTGTGTTTGCATAGTCTCCTTGGATTTTGAATCTTCAAGTCCTTTGGATCTGTAATTATAAACTAATCATGTGCAGTGACTTCAGAATGAGGAAGCCTTTCTCTCAGGCTTGTTTTGCAGAGGTTTTGGAAAAGATTCCCAAGAAAAGTACTCTTTAGGGCAATTGGTCCTTCCCTGTTGTAAAGATTTGAAGGAGGCATAAAGTGGCAGCGTCCTCCTCACACCTTGTGCCTGTTGGAAACCAGCCTTGGGGAGAACATCGACGAGAGTGTCCTCGGCTTCCCATGACTAACTCTGATGATACCTCATGAAGTTTCTCCGGGAAAGCCAAGACACTGAAGACCCACGTGAAGATTCCGGTCTGACACCCAACAAACATGAAGGGAAGCCTTCAACTTGTTCATTGCTTGTGCCTTAATGCAAAGCAACTGCTCCTCTAGGAAAGAAAGTGAAAGTAACTGCCACCAGCAGTAAATGTTCATCTAATTCTTTACATTAAATTTTCCTATTTCCTGCTGGATGAGTGTAGGGATTCGGACCTGCTCTCCTGCACTCAGCAGGAGAGAGTTCTTCTGTTTGTAAGTCACAAAATTATGCAAGGAAAAAGAAATGTTTGATGAGTGCTAGCTAGTCACTTTTCTAGTCTGATTAAAGCATATATATTCATACCTTCAATTGCCTTGGCACTTAATGAGGAGTCAGGAGATGGCACCAAAGATAGTATGCGCTCTGTAAGAATATTTACCTGTGTATGTTCCGACTGTTAAGAGAGATTAAGAGGGTTAGACATTGATGGGACTCGAGAAAGAAAGAGATCAGTTTGTTTATTCCACTTTCAAACACAGGTTCTTAATTTGAAGTGCAGCTCCTGATGTAGTTCTTACATTATTTATTATTATTAGATACCAGTACCTTCTCAGCATATTTATTTTGTTAAATTACATGTCTGAAATTAAATACAGCCTCTTGTCAGCTTTAATGTTCTTCTGTCTATTATAATTATTATTGATAAGAGGTGACTTTCAAGTCAACAGCATGTGGATTGATAAGGCAGCCATGATTATGTTACCTGAGTGCTTTTTGGAAAACTTAGCTCAAGGGCAAATCGTGTTTCCTCTGGAGTGAGAGATGCGAAATCCTCAGCCTGCAAGTCGCTGCCAGAGCTGGTGTGTGTGGCAGTGGTGTGCTTGGATAGCATCTGAAAAACCACCCCGAAAATCTGCACTTGAGGACATTTGAATCAGGAGGTGTGGCAGCTTTTGGGGGTGCACAGCGGGGTGCCTCCTGTGTTTATGTTTGGGTTGCTGGAGGGTTTCTGCTCCTTTTGTTTCTGCTCTTGTCTCCTGCTCTCTGATGCTCTCCTCTTCATTCTCAGGTAGTAGATCTGGTTGGCTTCTGGGTAGGTGACGTCACAGAGGGGGATTTTGTAGATGGCTGGGTTGTCTGAATTTATGAGCAAAAAGAGAAGCGCGGAGAAGCAAAAAGGCCAGGTGCAAAGTGGCAGCCCAAGCTGGAAGGGGAAAGGACAGACAAACAGGTGCCTTTTGATACCTGTTTTTTTTGCATGTTCTCTTTGCTTACTTCTACCTGTTGCTAAATTCACACATATGAGAATCTGGGAGAGCCTGTGCTTTCCCTGAGGACAAGGTGACATAGGACATGCCTTCCTGAGTGCCACCATACAGAATCCCTCATTCAGATCCAGGGGAGGATGCCAAGGTGCAGGTGGCTACTAGTGGGTGCTATGTGTGAGCCAGGTTCCTGCTGGTCACTGGAGGTCTGGGAAGCTCCTCTGCTGTCAAACATCAACTCAGCTGCTCACACAGAGGTATCTAGTTTATCTGAAACGTACGGGGCTATGTGAAGCATCCCACATTGGAGACCTCAGTCCTTTTGGAAATGCAGCTGTTGGTGCTGAGTGGCACTTGGCACAAATGTTGAAGCAACTGAAGCAGGCTCCAGAGCTCCGCTGACTGTAAGGAAAGCCAAGACACCCAGCTCACACGCAGACATTTAAATTCTCTAATAAATCAGCTGAATCCTCCCCTCATTGTCCTGTAAAATGTCATGAAATGACAGTACTATTCACACATATTCACCATCCTCCGTGCCCATGTGTTACTGGCATTGCATCCAACCCTGCTCTGTGACCTCTCCTCTTGACCTCACTTGGGGTCTGCCGTAAACAAGATCACAAGGAGAAAAATTAAATCTTTTTTTTCTGATACATGTCAAAAGCAGGTCTGCTTAACAAAGCAACCCATCTGCAGGGACCTACACGGTGCTGACTGGATGCCAGATGAATACGTTTAATGCATCAAGCTGCTAGTTCTAGATTTTTTTTCTTTTAAGTTACTAAATCAATTTTATTAAAATATGGTTTTGCTTTAATCTCTCAGATCTTAAAGAAGAAACAAAGCTTGGCATTTCTGGGTTCACCTCTTTCTTGATGTGTCCAGATATGATTATTTTGTATTTAAGAGAACAGTCTTCCCCCTTTTTTACTTCTCATATCCAGATCAAACTTAAATAATGCCTGTGGGTAGGATGGGAGAAACACCTCAGAAGAAGGAAGGAAAAATTTAGGCTATTAGGAATTGTTCAAAAATATTGCCTTCGACTAAGTGTTGCATCTCAAACCATATGGTGTTGCTGGCATTTGCATACATATGCACAATCCCACTGTGGACAACATGCTCTGAAGGTCTTTGAAATCTTATTGTCAGCTGCAGAGTCTGCAAGTGCACAATTCAGCTGCCAGGGAATCTGTACAAGACCTGCCATTGGCTGCAGTGTTCTCATTTCAATGCTGTCAAAACTGACATGGAGAATTTTGAAGCATTTTCTTAAGATTACATCATAGCAAATCAAAATGCAGTTAAAACAAACAAACAAAAAACCCTATAAATGCCCCCCAGCTCTACAAACTTACCACAGATAGGGCATTAGCAAAACCTGCTCCGGAGTAGGCACAAAATAATGCTGAGAAAAGAAGACCAAAGACAGCTCAAGATGAAGAAAATTTTGTTCCCCTCTTTGAAGAAATTATCAGAAGTAGTAATATTGTCCAAATACTCAATAAAATATCCCCTCAGCTACTTGATGCAAGGATTAATGTTAGAATTCAACAATTAGTTAAAATGCCCCAGTGATGCCTCTGTCTGTATCTTGGGAGTGTTCAGAGGACAACAAAGCTGGTGAAGGGTCTGGAGAGCAAGTCTTACAAAGAGCAGCTGAAGGAACTGGGGTTGTTTAGCCTGGAGAAGAGGAGGCTCAGGGGAGACCTTATCGCTCTCGACAACTACCTGAAAGGAGCTTGTAGGGAGGTGGGGGTTGGTCTCTTCGCCCATGTGACAAGTGACAGGACGAGAGGAAATGGCTGTACGTTGTGCCAGGGGAGATCTAGGTTAGATATCAGGAAGAACTTCTTTACAGAGAGGGTTGTGAAGCCTTGGAACAGGCTGCCCAGGGAGGTGGTGGAGTCCCCATCCCTGGAGGTGTTTAACAGCCGTGTGGATGTGGTGCTGAGGGACATGGTTTAGGGACCCTGGCAGTGCAGGGGGAACGGTTGGACTCGATGATCTTAAAGGTCTCTCCCAACCAGATGATTCTGTGATTCTATGATTACATTTGGTCCTGTCTGTTCTGTAGAGATGGATGGTAAATGAAGAACATTGTTTTGTTAAGAGCAAGGGTTGGTGGTATTTCTTTTATCTTTAATTTCTTTCTAATTGGCACATCTTGACCTGTATGGAGTAGGGAACTGCAGAATTCTCTGTCCTGTGACTTCAAACCACAAGCAGTTAGCAGTGGTTCTCCTTGACCCAGGATGTCAGTGTTGGCAAAACAGGAGCAAAGGTCAGGCACCCAAGAATGAATTGAAGGAAGGGAAAGCTACTGAGAAACCCAGAAACTGTGCTCAGGACAGAAAACTACTGAAATGCAAATGGTTGGAGGCTGGGTGAATCTTCACAGGAATGTCTTAAATGGGAAATTTCTTTTCTTGAGTTCTGCCCAGAGTGTCTGGTTTTGGCTGCTGTTGGATATGGGGTCTTTGAGTAGTTAGATTTTAAACTGACCTTGTGCAACCTCTCCCTTATGACATGCTTCCTCTAATGATGGCTGTAGCTATGAAAAGGCTGCTTCTATTGGGTTGCTGATTTGTTAAATTTCTGCACAAGGCATAGCTTGTGCTCTTTTCACAAACAGTGCTTCCACCCTTTCTAGATGTTTTTGTGTTATTACGCACTACAGGCCCTTCTCTCTGCACTTGCAGCTTGCCCATCCAAGCTCAACTCTGATGCCATCAGAGAAATAGCTCTTCCATAGTACCTAGTTTTGCAGCAGAGCGGAAGCTGACTCTAAACCTGTACTGCTCATGGAATGCCTGGCCGCATAAATTTTTTTCTTCCCTTTGCATAAAAGATACTTACCACAGGCAAGTGACAGCAAATGAGTCTGCCAGGTCAGGGCGTAGAACATGCCCCCAATTGCAATGCACGCGAGGGTGCAGTTGTAATTGTGTAAGCCAAGGTAGACGCTGTCAAATGGTGTTGCAATGCTCAGTGCTGCAAGACAAAAGGCAAGGCTGTGAAATCAAGTATGAGATGTATCTACAGGAGGACCCGTCACTTGCTGGGAATCCGTGGTCTCTTCCTCATGAAATCTAGACAAATTTAACTGTGCTCCCACTTGCACATGCAGAAAGAGAATGGAATAAAATGAAGCTCATTGTTTTGGAGCTTTGATTGTGCACTTGGGGTTGGAATTTGGCCCACTCTCAAAGGTTCCTTTCAGGAAAAACTTTCTGCATGTGCCCTGAGTGTGGTGGTGTTAATCCCCAAGATGGTCAGATGGAGGATTCAGCTGGAGTGTAGGAAGATCCTCTCCCATGGCTGCCCTTTTTCCAGAAAGCTGTGCTCACATGTGCTCTTTAAACCTCATAAGTACTCTGATTTTAAATATCAGAGGCACTATTGAATGTCTTCTGTGGGAGTAAGCAGGGTCTTGCATCTCTTCCTAGAAACTTTTGCTAGCTGTGATCTAGATGCTAGCTGCACTTACTCCATCATTGCTGTGGAATTTCTCCACTGGGTTGGGAGCTGAGAGTCTGATCCAAACCTGACCTCAAAGGTACTTCTGCATGATTTCTAATAGGCTTCAGGAGTACCAGTAAAAAGAAGAGAACAATATGTGATGCACAAACCACCTTCACATCTCTCTGAAGACTAATAGATTTCCTGCTATAATGTCCTCATTTGTTTTCTGTTTCATCACCATGCCATCCCCATGACCTTTCTCTTCTAGATTAAAAGTCAGACCTGTACAAAACTTACCAGATGCTCTTAACCATACAAATTGTAGAGAGTTTTGTTTAGAAACACAAATGTAAGACAGCTCACATCTTGTACAAAGCGCTTCAGAGTACAGAGAGCCTATTGCTGGATGACTGTGTCTTTTCCAAGGTTGTTGTCTCAGACTACACTTACTCCATCATAGCTTTTTATTACTATCAGTCACACAAGTGGCATTAATCTTGTCTCAATTCAAAGGTCAGATTCAGCTCTCTTAAGATTGTTTCTCTGGTTAGTGGAGAGACAGGCCGTTTTGAGTAGCTCTCATATACTATTTTTACAAACCTGCAGCGGGATAGAATGAGCTGCATCCTAGAAAAGTCTGTTTCTTTTCATTGACTGCTCAGCTTTCAGGCAGACATTTGCCTATGGTGGTAATTTAAAACACTTGTGGTGGCAAAAGATCAGTTCTGAAACTATTTCACTAGGTTTCTTTATCATCATCTTCATGGGATTCATCTCATCCAATGGCAGGAGGATTAAGCAAGCTGGGACAAACCACCTGCTTGAGTTACAAATCTAATAACAAATTCAAAGGTTAAAGAGAATCTCCCTCTGTTCTTGCCTTCACCATGTTGTGTGACCTTTAGTAAGACCTTCCACATTTAGAGACAGTTTCAAAAATGAGAGTGTTGTCCCAAGTATGCCCAAGTCCATGCAAACATAAAATCTGGACAGAGTCACATAATGGCTTTGATCAAGATACCTGAGTTACAAAAATGAATTTGGCAAATATTTCTTACCTGCAAACATCCCCACTGTTGATCCAATCGCAGCATGCAAACAAATAAGTGGGGAGGAGATAAGTAAAGCAACAAGGATGACGCCTCCAGTCCAGGGATTTTCACAACCATACACTTGACCAACACCAGCTGGGATGGACTGCAAGAGCTGCAGCAACCAGCAGAAAAAAGGCACGTTATTGTACCTCTGTACTCAGAAGGACACAGTAGTTATTTTGTCCAAGCTACTTGTTGAAAAGGAAGTAAAGGAACCCTGGCTCTGAGTTGGACTGCTGGATGAATGTGGGTGCTCACGCTCTTCAAACCAGAGATAGTTATGAAGTTCGTCAGTCCAAGATGGACTTTTACTTCTTTTGGGATGGTAGTATGGTGAGATGGGAGGGGGTAGAAGTAGGGATTTTTGGGGTTTTTTTGGTGACTTTAGTGAAGGAGAAAATCTGTAAGCTTTCCAGGCAGTGATGCAATGCTGGGGCTGTCTGATTTGAGTTTATTATATACTATATGAAACACAGCAGTTACTCTGATGCTGCTTTGGGGTGGTGTCCCTCCAGTGCTAGAGCTGAACTGAGGGGACTGGATATAAATGAGTTTCTGTCCCTTTAGGATAATTCTATTTCTTCTATCCTTTCATATTGTCACAGACTGCTTCCTTGATGTCCCTTTAAACACATCTGGACAGTGGGAATGCATATCCAGATGTGCTTCTTTATTGACAGCACTCAAGACTTGATTTGGGACAGTACACCTCTAGGTGGAGTGAGAGGTTCAGCATCTCCATTCCCTCAGGCTCTATCAGCCTTTCTGCTGGATCAGCCAGTACTGTCCTTGGGGCTTTTATGGCACCATCCTCTATGGTATGAACCGAGTCATATATTTCTGTGAATTGCTACTGGCTGTACATATCATACAGCTCTTCTGACACATATGAAATGGTTATCCTGAGCTGAAGGACTTCATGCTCATCATTTTGAGGAAATACCACGAACTTGTTGGAGTGAAGCTTACCAGTGGCACGTTGAGTGCAGACCAAGTGATATTAGGCACTGATGCTACAGGCTTGATGAGGGTTGTAGGAAAGAAGGGGTTGTAGTGTCCTGTAGCTGCCAAGTACAAAGTCAGGGCAATATTGAAGGGCAGAGTGAAAACAGGAAGGTCCCATTTACTGAAGATGGATCCCAAAGCACTGAACAGGATTGGACTGAGAAGAGAAGGAAAAGAGAAACAAGTGTAAGTTGTTCATAACAATTATAGTGGTGAAACAGCCTACCACTTTGGTCATAAGCTCTGGTAAATGCAAGCCCCCACCATTCCTTTTAGAAACATCAGGTAGTGAATACCTTAAATATTAGTCTGCATCAGACAAATAGTTGCAGAATGCTGTTCATCTTTTTGCAACAACTATCATGTCCATTCATGGATGGTATAAACTCCACAACCTTCTCTCAGGATAGCTGGCTAGTGTGCAAGCCCTCTGTTAGCTGTGCTGAGCTCAGGGAGTCAAGGAAGCATTTAGGCATGGATGGAGGATAGTGAGCTGTCTTCTTATTCTGTACAAAAATCTAGGAACAGAATTTTTGGAATGCCGCATGAAGAACACTGGAGAACTCTAGATGGTATAAAAAGCTCCTGACGTGATGAGGCAAGAGGGTGTTTGAAATTATGTAATTTGCTTTTTGTGTATCAAATAGCTTGAAGGATACTGGAGGATGTTTATAGAAGAGAAACAAAGCAGGTATAGGTGATCAAAGAGGATAGAAATTCTTCCATTAATAAAGATATAAAGTATTTACTACATTGGACACTGTTTTGGGTGATTGAGGAGTGCTTAGGACACATAGAACATGACAGAGCGTAAGATGAAATCCCCGCTGTAACAGAGATGTGATAGCTATTGTGCCAGGCATGACCTAGACCTTGATCCATATTCCTGCTTATGTCAATGAGACTGATGTTACTCTATGCTGCCCAGGTACCACCCAAAATCATACATCATTTTCTGAAAGCTGAGCTTAGTTCTTAAGCCACTCAACTGAGTATATTTAGCATGTAAAATATTTGGGGTGACTCTTGAAATATTTAGAGACCAAACACTAAGAAGCATGCGAACCTTGAGATACCATGACTTTTCCCAGTGATGGCTGTAGAACCCGGGATATAATCGTCACCAGATATATTTTCCTCAGGACATTTCCAGGCTGCCTTATTTCCCCTTGAAGTGGGTGTCCTGCATGAATGACTTCGTGGGAGCACATCAGCAAGATATCTATTTTTTATGGGGCCCAGAAAGCTTGTGGAAGAGCGTGAATGGCCAGGTCCTGTCCTCAATGGACATGGGTTGTATTCTGCTGCTTCCAGCTGAGCTTTTCTGATATAAGTGATCCAGCAGAAAGACAGCCTGAAGACAACCTGGATGCATCCTCGATCTAAACACTGGCACCTCATTGACTATATCTTAGTGCGCCAGAGAAACGTTCGCGATGTCTGTCACACCCGAGTGATGCCTAGTGCAGAATGTCAAACAGACCACCGCCTTGTGCGCTGCAAACTTAACCTCCATTTTAAGCCCAAACCTAAGAGGGGCGGCATTCTGAGGAGGAGGCTCCAAGTTAACAATCTTCAAACAGCTGCATTGAGAGACAGCTTCCAGGCAAACCTTCAAACTAGGCTTGAAGACTGTCCCATAGACTCTTCTCCTGAAGCGCTTTGGCAACATATTAAAAATAGCATCCTGCAGTCCTCCGAAGAATTCTTAGGGTTCTCCACAAAGAAGAACAAAGACTGGTTTGATGAAAACAATCCAGAGATCCAGGAATTGCTGGCAAAGAAGAGATCTGCTCACCAAGCACACCTCGCTCAGCCATCTTGCCATGTAAGAAAAGCAGCCTTTCGTCTTGCATGCAGTAAACTCCAACAGAAACTTCGAGACATCCAGAACAAGTGGTGGCTCAACCTAGCAAAAAAGACTCAACTATGCGCAGATTTGGGTGACCACAGAGGATTCTATGAGGCTCTGAAAGCAGCGTACGGACCCACACACCAAGTTCAAAGCCCCCTACTCAGCGCAGATGGCCAAACGCTTCTCACAGATAAAACCTCCATCCTGAATCGATGGTCTGAACACTTTCAAACTCTCTTCAGTGCCAACCGTGTAGTCCAAGACTCAGGAATCCAGCTCATCCCAAAGCAAACGGTGAAAAATGAATTGGATATAGCCCCTACTATGGGAGAGACCCTTAAGGCCATACAGCAGATGAAAACCGGCAAGGCAGCTGGGGTCGACGGAATCCCACCTGAAATCTGGAAACATGGAGGCCAAACGCTCCATGCTAAATTTCACGAGCTAGTTGTGCGCTGTTGGGAACAAAGCGAACTACCACCAGATCTCCGTGATGCAATCATCATCACCCTGTACAAGAAAAAAGGAGTAAAGTCAGACTGCTCAAACTACCGAGGCATAACTCTGCTCTCCATTGCTGGAAAAATTCTCGCAAGAATACTATTGAACAGATTGGTACCCGCTATCGCAGAAGAACTTCTACCTGAAAGTCAGTGTGGTTTCAGAGCCAACAGAAGTACCACAGACATGGTATTCGTTCTCAGACAACTGCAAGAGAAGTGTAGGGAACAAAACAAGGGTCTCTATGTAACTTTCGTTGATCTCACCAAAGCCTTTGACACTGTGAGCAGAAAAGGTCTGTGGCAGATCTTGGAACGATTAGGATGTCCCCCCAAGTTCCTCAAAATGATAATCCTGTTACATGAGGGGCAGCGCGGCCAAGTCAGATATGGCGATGCACTCTCTGAGCCCTTCCCAATAGCCAATGGTGTGAAACAAGGTTGCGTTCTCGCACCAACTTTATTCACAGTTTTCTTCAGCATGATGCTCCAAAGGGCCACGGCAGACCTCGACGAACAAGACGGCATTTATATCCGATATCGTACCGATGGGAGCCTTTTCAACCTAAGGCGACTGAAGGCCCACACCAAGACCCTGAATCACCTTGTCCGCGAGCTGCTTTTTGCTGACGATGCCGCCCTTGTTGCCCACACAGAAGCAGCTCTGCAGCGCTTAACATCCTGCTTTGCAGAGGCGGCTGAGCTTTTTGGGCTGGAAGTCAGCTTGAAGAAGACGGTAGTTCTCTACCAACCAGCACCACAAGATGATTACCATCATCCCCACATCACCATTGGCGAGTCAGAGCTTCAGCCAGTCCAGCAGTTCAGCTATCTGGGTAGCATCATCTCCTCAGATGCCACGATCGACAAAGAGATCGACAACAGAATAGCAAAGGCAAACAGAGCTTTCGGAAAACTCCATAAAAGAGTCTGGTGCAATAAACACCTGAAGAAAAGTACAAAGATCAGTGTCTACAGAGCCGTGGTACTGTCTACTCTTCTGTACGGGTCTGAATCATGGGTCATCTACCGCCACCATCTGCGACTCCTTGAACGCTTCCATCAGCGCTGCCTCCGCACAATCCTAAACATCCACTGGACTGACTACGTGACTAACGTTGCTGTCCTTGAACAGGCAGACGTCACCAGTATTGAGGCCATGTTGCTGAAAACGCAGCTGCGTTGGGCAGGGCACGTCTCCAGGATGGCGGATCACCGCCTCCCTAAGATCGTGTTCTATGGTGAACTTGCCACCGGCTGCCGCAAGAGAAGAGCTCCAAAGAGGAGATATAAGGACTCCCTGAAACAACACCTCAGCCTAGGCCATATTGACCACCATCAGTGGTCCACCCTGGCCTCCAATCGGGAGATTTGGAGACACACCATACATAACGCTGCTGTCTCCTTTGAGAGCACGCGTAGAATCAAGCTCGAGGAGAAAAGACAGCGCAGAAAGAACCGTGCCTCGACTATACCACCCAAGGAGACCCTCCGGTGTGCTCTTTGCAACCGGTCTTGCCTATCGCGCATTGGCCTTTTCAGCCATCAACGCGCTTGCAATAAGCGTGGGCAAAGCCCTTCCCAAATCTTCGTCCGCGAAGCCAAGCCATGATGATGATCTGAATAGCTCTTATGGTCAAGCTCCAAGTAACCGTGGGCACTGCACAGTTTACAAAAATTCAATTTAAAGACTTGAATTTGTCAAGAAGCTTCATTTGAGTCCTAGAAGGTTCTGGTTCTGATTAAAAAAACCCGACTTAAAATATCTGGCATTTCAAAAGCAACATCTTGTGTCCTGTTGTGTAGATACTATCAGTGGAAAAAAATGCTTTGTTCTCCCTGTATAATCTCAGATGAAGCCTTTTCTTTAATGACAAATTTGGTTCCCAGAGCGGTTTACAGATTTCCTTGCTTGTAGTTGTAGGAAAAAGAAAAAAAATCAGTACTTCAGTGAAAATGATGTCCTAATTTCTGTGCTGAAGTACAAAGCTTCTGCCAGTTATACATCTTGTCAGAAAAAAAGAGAAACAATTAAAGAAATGCTGACTTCTAAAGCTGTAATTCAAAGTATCAGTTGAAAAAATCACTGAGATGACTAATTTAAAAACCTTTTGGCTCTACCCTCGAGTCTTGTGAACTAAAAGAATGAAGAAGAGTTTGAACAAAAGGCCTCAAGGAATTCTGGCACACAAGACAAACTAAATGTTCCTGCAACATGTACTGGGTTTTGAGAGGTTGGTACAAAATGACCATTGCTGAGAGGGACTGAGGAAATAAAATATTTAAAAAAATCTGATTTTAAAAGCAGTGAAATGCAATGACTTGCGTTGTACCACTAACAGTGATTAAAATGTGACTGTTAAATTAATTTTGGTTAAGGCTGTTAAATAGATTCTGCAGTGCTGTTAGTGTATTTGGAAATGGTAAATTTAATCCTGAAAGGACGTTGTCTGGCATTTGGAGTCACTTGGAGGAATTAATTTTGCTCATGACTGGTTACATATCTGGGAGAAGGAATATTGAAATGAGCCCAAGGGAGAGCACTGGGTGGGTGCAGTGCCTGGATGAGGAAGAACCATCGTGGTGCAGGGCAGGATGAGATCCACCCTGAATGTGTCCTGTTGATGAGGGCCATTTGCAGAGCATTGAAGTGGGGCTGCTTTGACTGTGTGCTATAATCAGCATTTTCTGTGCACTCAACCACCTACCAATGTGCCTCGCATGTTCTCTGCATCAGTGAATGCTGCTTTCCTGTGCCACCATGGCTGGAGCTGCTGGTATACGGGTCTGGGCTGAGGGGATTTCCCGTGTGTTTAAGCTGTATATCGCAAGACTTCTCATTCGCTGAGAATTGTCCCTAGGAGAAGAAGTGGCACTTACCAGGCCATTGATATAACTGCCACAGGAGGAAGAAGCCACCAGTAGTAATCCCCTTTGTCAGAGAAGACGGCCATGAGCAGTCCCACCAAGATCCCGTTATAGCCGTGCAGCCCAGCTGCAATGGCTGATCTGTGATGGAAAGAAATGTTTGCAAGGTAGCAAGCTGTGTCGAAAGAGGCATGTCACTGGGACTCACTGAAATGCAATTTCTAAGTGTCCTGCTCCTGGTGAAGTGAGTGTAGGGGAGGGATGAAAAAGCAGTGAGGTTGCTGCCATGTTGCATTTCACTGTGTGGAAGGGGAGAGTTTGGAGACTGGTGACTGATGCTGATCTAGGGGGTTCCTTGTGACCCAAAGGACCTGCATGATTGTCACAATGGCTATCAGGGAGGCATAATGGTGTGCTCTCACAAAGACAGCCAGCTATGGAGACAGGCCAACTCTTCCTGGACCATAGCTTGGTCCACACCTAACTTCTTCAAAACCGTCTATAACAAAAGCCAGACTCCTGTCTCTAATGTTCTCAAATGTGGAGCTATGACCCATCAACAGGTTCCTGATATCATAATGATCAATTTTTATTAAGAACCAGAATGCAAGGTACCACCTACCTGTCCTGACTGAGGGCCAATGCAGTTAATGTTGACACAGTTGTTCCAGTACAGCCTGTGAGCATCCACCATGGGCTCTGAATGAAAAGGCCCACTAAAATGATCAGCCCACTGAAAGGGTTGTTGACAAACATCACTTGGGAGGTCCCTCGCAAGATCCAGTCCACCAGCTGAACCATCAGGGGCTTATCTGGAGGAGATCAAATAAAAGTGCTGGCCATAAGGCATTGTTTTCAACAAAGCATGCTCACCTCTACAAGATGCTTTCTGGCCACAGAACAGAGGCGATGTATCAACAGGACTTTAAAACCGGTCTCTGATTTATCGCTGGTTGAGCACATTTTGCATCTGGCACTTGAAAAACTAATAGGGATGGACTGGGCACTGCTATAAAGTTCACGGAGGATTAATAAAAAAGTGGTTTATTTATGGTGGTCAAAGAATGGTCTTTCTTGCATAGTAGATTGCTTCAGATTCCGCTATAAATTTAATCTCTTTTTAGTGTATAATTCAGAAGCAGAAGTGCTTAGACAAAGACTGACAGTAGTTTGTATGTGGATAGGAAATTATGAAAAGGAAACAATTCTTCGCTGTTCTAGGGACCCAAAACATGGAGGTACAATGTATCTAGGACATGGGGTCAAACTGTCAAGTACTCTGGGAACCCAAAGAAGTATTTTGGGAACCAAGAAACCTAAAATAAGAGAACAGTTGTTATAGCTTGGTCCATACTCATGAAAGTAGTCATGAAAGCAGCGTGTCCAAAGGAAAAAGAGCCATTGCTTTTTAGAGAAGACTACTGAACCCATTCAGAGCAAATGGGCACCAAGCTCGGGTACCTCAGATGAGTGCAGCAGGGAGGTGGGATGTGTGCGGGAATGAGGGCAGCCTGTCTGAGGTCATCTATGCACAGTGTTCCTAATGATCTCCATGAGTAGAGGTGGGTCTTGTAGCACTGCAGTAACTTTTGCCACTGTCTCTTCTACTGTAAATTGACCTAAGGTCTTTTTCTGCCATGCTTCTGGGAAAGGTGTAACCATTTCTGTACTGCTGTGCGTTATTAAACATGAGGCAAGGAGAATAAATGAGAAGGAGGGGCTTCTTACATGTACAATATGTTCGTGCAATATGTATATGCAGCTTTCATCTTCTAAAGTATTTAAAATTAATTAAATTATATTGTTAATTAGACACAGCAGAAAGTGCCAGACTACTTTATGGAGCTGGGCAGTGACTTATTCCTAAAAAACCCCTCTCCCCTACTCCCTCCCTGTGTTGTATTTACAGACAAGACTCCAGTTTGCTTTCTGACGAGAGTAGCTTAAACAGACGATCTCTGAAGGGCTGGGAACCACTCTGCATCTCTTCAGTATCTCTGGGAGAGCCCTCCCAAGAGGCTGGAGTGCAAACTGAGGGGTGGCTTCATAAGCATCCCTCAGGCTGTGCATTGTTGGGGAGTCAGGCAGTTACAACCAGGGAGGAATGAGTTCCTTAGAGAAAAATAATTATTGCTAATACTCGGTGTTGAGCTATGAAATATATCAGCCATGCTCTTGGTTTTAGACACATATATTAACTCTAAGTATTCAAATATAGCCGGTGGGCAGTGGCCAGAGCTTTTCAGGACATTGGGTGGGACGTGACAGGAAGAAAACCTGTCTGCCAAGCACGGACCACTAGATTAAAGAGAAAGCAGGAGGAGATGATCCCCAGCAGCTGGGGACCACACTGCCAGCCTGCTGAGCTCCCTGCCTGGGGTCATCTCAGCCCATGTCCTCCACCAATGATAGCCATGGAACAGTCTGGCCGTACATGGCTGTCTCTTATTTCTCTCCTGTTGCTGAAATTCTACCGCTAACAAACCCAGCCTTGACAGAGGACCCACAGTCTTACGTATCCTTTCAAAGCCCCAAATCCTGAATAATTCTGGGTAACATGGACAGTCTGCTTGTGTATTCTCCCTGCCTGGACAGTAAAACTTTGAGATCAGTGCTTGCTTTGTATTTTATAGCAACATAACAGTCACAGTGTCTTTTGCTCCCCCAAGGCTGGTAATTGAAGAGCCTTCACCCACACAATCAAGAGTCAAGTCCCCTTCACCAGCCCACCCACAGACGAGGAGACTGTTGCTAATCCAAAACACTTACAGCCAAGACTAAATCCCCAGCCCTGACGTGTGATTCTGGGCACTGCTGTAAGGAACGTGATGCTAATGACACATAACTGATTAAGTGTAAAAGATGCCTTTTGCCTGTGCTGAATTATGCCTGCAGCCATGGTAATGGCAAGAGGACACAGTGAGACCTCCTTCCTGAGAATAAAAGGAATTGGATTAAAAGGCCAGAAGTTTACAGTGAGCTGCTTCAGGGGGTGAAATGTCACTTCATGTTGTGCCCCAGCACTGAGCATACTGTTGGCAGTATGGATGTCCCCAGTTAGTGAGCCCCAAACCTATCCCTCTGCTTACTTTTCATCCACTCTCCATATTCTTTCATATCTCCAGTGAGATACCCAAATACTCGGTGGATCCGACTTCTGCTTCTCCCCAGCAGGTCCTGGGCTCTTGACATCTGCTCTGCATACAACTGCCTCTCACTGGGTTGTTCAGCCACAACGATCTCTCCAAGCTCCATCTCTCTTGGGTGGTGAGAATAGGCAACTGTAAATCACAAAGCCCATGTGTTAGAAGACCCTCTGGGTTGTGCACTGCCAACTTATTTCATGGACAAGAGACCTGCCTTGAACCACTGCTGAGAGTGGTGTGCACTGCTGCCTGGGGCAGTGGTGTCTGCTCTTGGGAATGAGGACCAGGAAATGAACCACTACTGTCACGCAGCTGTGGCACAGAGCTGCAGGGAGAAAGAGGCATGTGACATAAGTTCCCTGCAGCTTCTCATCCTCACTTCAGATCCTGATGCAGCGCGTGACAAGCTGCTGGTTGGGCAGGGGACATAACCCTTGCCAAGTAACTGAGCGGTGCCTGCACGCTGTTGCAGTCACCAAGGAGGAAGCCTGCTGATGTTTGGCTAGCAGAGAGCTGGAGGGAAGAAATGCAGGCAGCAGGAGGCAAGAAAATACTGGAGAAGAGGCTGAAGCCTGAACTGCTTTTGATGTTTTGAGCTGGTGCCTTCATATATCATAGCAAACCTATGGCCTTTTCATGCTCCTCATTTCACATCTGCCTTTGACAGACCATCAAGAGAAAACTGGTGTAGCATCAAAGTAACGCACACAAGTCAGCATCCACAGGTGGCTTGAGACAACGGTAAGCCCCTTGGCTCAGGGTTGTGTGCTCCTTAGTTAGCAGGTGAATAACCAGCAGCAGTGTGGGTTTATTAACCTTCTAAATACAGCTGCAGGGCTCTTTTCATTAAAAAAGTCCATTAAAACATAAACCCTGAGGAGAAAATACCCTGCCCCGCACCCTAGTGAGCTGCACTGCAGACTACCCCTGCAGAAATGCCACCCTGCCTTCTGAGGCAGTCTGTCACCGCCTAGTCTGTGGTTTTGCCCTGGTCGGTTTGGAGCAGTGTGCTTGGGCTTCTAGGCGTTGACCAGAGGTGGACTGTGTTGCTGGGTGCTTGCCCCGCGTTTCGTGGGATATGGGCACCACCTTCTGGTGGGAGCCTGTTTTCTGGGTAGCTCGGGACGAGCGGCTGTCAGCGTTAAAAGCTTGAAGCAGCAGCAGGACAGCCTGGGGACGGGATGCCTGGCTGGAGGAGAGGCTGTTTTGCACAGAGGAACGCTGTCAGCAGGATGGTGAAGATATCTGCGGCTCTGAATGCCGTAAGGAGAAAGTCTTTGAGCGTCAGAAGGTGTTTTCGCGTCACCCCTGGCAGCACGCTGCCGAGCGCAGCCCGGCAAACGCACTGCGCCGCGCCTGTTGCCGGGCGCTCGGGCTCTGCCTGCCGGCAGCCCGTCCCTACCGCAGCAAGAGCCTTTGCAGTGACCTCCGTGCGCCAGCGTCAGCCTGGGGCTGAATGTACTGGCAAGCAATCCTGTTAAGGGTAACTGTAGAAACGACACCTAAGCGTTACTCGGTTTCCTGGATCCTAAGAGGGAGGAGGATTATGGAAGGTATTGAGTGGTCTAAAGCGACGTAGATGGGTGTGCAAGGAGTAGATATGCTCAAAACCTTGCTCACGAGTGTGTCTCGTGAGCAAGGAGGTTCCCAGGTTCTTCCCAGCTGTGCTCAGCACAGGAGCAAGCAAGGAGCAAAAAGAAGAGGGAGGGGTTGGGTTTATTGTCCCCCTGGGTTTTTTTTTGGTTTTTTTTTTTCCTCCCCATTGATAATCTGATTCTGGCCAGAAGATGAGTTCAATCCCTGGTCACAGCTCTGGTGACTCATTTTTGTCTAGTTCCTTGTGGCTAGTCATGAGGACATTTGTGTAGAGAACACGGAGCAGGAGTCCCCCTCTTCTTTCTGCAAGTCTTCTAGGTTGAGAGGATCTGCAACAGTCAGATATTGGCAATTTGCATCCCTCTGAGGTAGGAAGAGGCCAGGTCTTACCGGAAAATCAGGTGGTTTGTGCCCGGATACCTCTCATAAGCATTGGCCTATGTAAGATATGTCATTGCCTTGGGCTTTCTGGTAGTCAGTGTAGCTCTGAACAACTTTAGGTGGAAGTCAACCCACCTCAGCTCAGAACTGCCTTCTGAAAGTTCCTGTTCTTCCCATTGACAGCTCAACCTGGGTGCTCCAGTCAAACACCCAATATTTCTTTGAGGGACAGAGGGTCTGAGGTCAACAGCACAGACAGAGAAGAGACTCCAGAGCAATGCCAAGCTAGCACCTGGCTGCCATAGATGTTACTTTCCTTCCAGAGCTTAATAGGCATATTGAGCAAGTGTGGATGGTATCAGAGATAGTTATTTGATGTTGCCTACTTTGTTTTTTTGCTCATGTTCCTTCCAGAAGACTTCTCCAAAGAGTTTCAAGACTTGAGGTGGGCTCACACAGCTGCAGAGGATCCACATAAAGGAGACTGGAGCGTCTCTTAGGATCTTAAAGTTTCGGGGGTGCATCAGTAAATAAAGGTTAGTGGCCCTTTTGCTGTGAACAGTATCCACCATGAGCAACAGAGTGCAGATGTTACCAGCAGGGACAATAAATACTGAGTGGTGGTGTCTATGTCTTCATAGCACCTGGAAAGATCCTGCTCATTTTAAACCTCACCAGGAAAAATTACTGTTGGGTTTTACAAAGCAGAAACACCACTGTAGAGCTTCTAAAGCCTGTGTTTACATGATTGCTCTGCTCGATTCCCTCTGACATTGAGATGTGCGACCTGTATATTTTTAAAGTTCTTGTCCTTGCTCACGTAATTTGACTGTTAGGGGTTAAGCGCAAACTAGTTGTGTTAGAGCCCTTTGTAGTCAATAGAGAGTGAGGCTGATATCTCCGGAGGGTGATTCATGTCCCTTTTCTTACAGACCTATCTGAGATGTCTATCTCTGTCTTTCCACGGGCTGCAGAGGGAGTTTGGTTGCTGAGCTTTTACAGGGCTATTTTCAGACATGAGGAATTCCAGCCTAAGAGGTTTTGCCAAGGTCAGCCTTGAAGTTTATGGAAGTGGGATCTGGAGTCCCAAGGCTAGTGCTTTATATCACTGAGCCATCTGTAACAAGACCTGTAATCTGCATCAAGAAGGACCTCAAAGCTGTGGGGCTAAGAAAAAAATTAGAGTATCTTCTTATGATTCCTGTTTGTTTTCTCCTTACAGATTGGAAGGGAACTAAATCTCTGCTTGAAGGGAGAACAGTCATGCACCTCGAGTGGGAAGGCAACCTGGGACACAAATGGAGGAGATGGCTAAGGAATGACTAAAGTTTGGTGGAAAGGAGTAGTGCAAAAAAAAAAAAAAAAAAAGGGGGGGGATGCTGAAATCCTCTACACTGTCGTAGAGGTGAATCATGGGGCTTCACCACAGAGTGGCCTGGAGAGTTGCAACAGCTAATGAAGATCCTGGAGGGCTCTAATGGGCACAGTGATCCCTGCAGGAGAGTCACTCCGGAAAACCACTATTTCTTTGCGGTGAGCACTTGTCAGTCAACAGACTTGTGCTCAGTGGTACAGGTTCCATAAATAATAGAGAAATCATTTAAACAATTGGTTATTTAGGGCTAATAAGAGCCTGAATCACTTATGACTCACCTAGGGCTGATAGGAATTCTTTGAGAAAAGGGCCTTTTGTCAGCAAACACTGATTCATCAGTGTGTTGATGAGCTGTCCTGCTCCTTATGAACATTTGTCATGATGCAGGGTAATGCCTGGTGGTTAGGGCTCATCTCTAGACCTACCTGTCCTGCTTATTCCCAGACAGCTGCTGTAGCATGTTTTTGAGGTGCAGGATGCTGATAGCACAGAGCCTAGTATTTTTAAGTTTCCCAGAGTAAGCACTGGGTTTCTCTGGCTTGTGCTGCTGAAGAAAATATTCACAGTGTGGCACCCTGACGCAGCCTGCAGTGAGCTGGTGGCCTCATGAAAAACAACAAAACACAAGAGGGCTGTGAACAGTGGGGTGGCACATGACCAGGGTCATGGTGATGCATAACACTTGAAACAACTTTTCTATAGGGCTGCTGTTTGAGTTGGGATCTTAGTCTTATGCTGAGACAGCTGAAGCCAAGCCTGGGCAATTGTTCTTTCCACCTCTATGAAGCATACAGGTGATAAGAAAAGCATTGACTTCAAAGGACATGGCCTCACAAGGGCCTTGAAAAGAAACAGTTTGTAAAAGCACATTTCTCTTATAAGAAACCATAAAAAAATAGAAAAGAAATAGTGTACAGCTAGAGGGCAAGAGTTTGGGATGGTGACAGAATGCTTGGGTGAGTCGTAATGACTTTACCAAGCAGAGTTCTACCAGGGATCGACCCGTGACATCGAAAACAAATGAACAAAGCAGGGCATTTCAGAGCAGTCGCTGTGGTTGAATGCAACACAGTTGTGGGGAGTATGTATGAAACACTTAGCCGCAGACCTCCACAGTTAAAAAAAAAAAATTAAAAAAAATAACAACAACAACAACAAAAAGCACCTAAAAGGAGAAAACTGCTCAAGTAAACTTGTTTCCTATCACAGGCGTTAAATGAAGCCACATTCCATAGCAGCTCTGTCATATCTGTACGAGCACAACCACCACACAATAGTTAGTTATCAGGACAGTTTAACTTATGGGGCTAAATATGACTCTTACATCCTTATTTAGATTCTTGGCTTTTACGATGTGGTCTTGGAGTCTTTCTGTGTCTTCCTTTCCCAGTCTGTGTCGTATGTAGTGCAATACTCTGTGTTGCTCCAAGGCGATACTCTTCTTTACTGCTTCTTCTTTTCCCTCTGTCGCAGCAGTATCTCCCAATCTGTCAAGCGGAAGGACAGAGTTTATTTAATGGATTGTCCTACTGTCTCGGGTAGAAGTTGCACCGACGTCGTTTGTATAAGGGTTTTACATATACACGTACTTGTGTGTGTGTATGTAACTGTGAGATTGAAGGTTTGACTTCCTTATCATGGGTCTCCTGAATGACGTTTGCAGAGAAGGATTCCTCTTGACTCTCTGTAGCATTTAAAGGCTTATAGATTTTGACTCTCTCTATGGTCAACATAGACTGATGGGTATCATCTCTGGGCAGCTCACCCAGGTGTGTCAGACACCATCCTTGGGATGGGATGGATTTCCTTCCAGAGGGGTCTGCCTCATCCTTTTAGTGGCACAGAGAAGCTAAGAAGGGTCTTGTGAGGCTAACTGTGGGTACCTACAGCATGAATGTCTGTATCTGAGCAGTTTGCCTTGACTTCCAGAGAAAAGCTGGTCAATATATGGATCTAGAGCATGATTCATCCCCTCCCATCCTACACAGATGAATCATGTCCTAAGCTCTGTTGCATTTGCTGTCTATAATGGGAAAGACAGACAGCTCAGATGTACAGACAGCTGCACCACATCTATGTAGGGAGAGGGGTGATGAATCTCAGCTAAGAGACTATCCCAAGGTCATTTGGGAAATCTGTAGCTGTCTGGGGTACCAAACAAGGACACATTAATGTTTGAACCAAGTACCTAACACACAAAGAATTTTCAAAATGCTAACTGTTTTATTAATAATAAAAGTAGTCAGACCAGGTAGATATTTTAAGACACAAAAATCTTGTTTTCCGGCATATGGTTTCAGTTTTAAAACCAAAGGGGAAAACAAAGAGAAAAAATATGAAATATAAAAAATGTCGCTTCTAAACAGAATGTTTTTCAAAGGTTTCCATGAGGTGCTGGCTGCTCGGCAAAGCAGACTGTAAAACAACTTTACAAGCCACATTTATTCTAAGAGCTCCACTTATTGAAGTACAATTCAAACTCTTGTTCAGCCAGCCAAGCTCCATAAATTAAACACTTGTCCAATAACACATACCTCTCCACTTGGATTCTCTGTTTCTTTTTGGCTTTATGTGTCTGTGTCTCCTTCTTTCTCACTCTTTTTTTTTTTCTTTTTTTATATATATCCTTCGCAAATGGAAACAAGAAAGGTTTGCCTGTTTTAGGAATAGGTTTAAGAAAGAGACCAGTAAAAATAAGGAGAGGAAAAAGAAAACAGGTCAACTTTTTAGTCCAGTGGACTAAGGTGAAACTTTCTTTCCATCATTTTATGTCTTGGTGACATTGATTTAAAGCTAAGGCTAAATCCAAAATGTGAAGCTGCATGATGTCAAACATCTGAGTACTGCCTCATCTCCAGTGCAATGCACTGGATATTGGGTTTTCTGAGGAACCAGCAAGGTGACCTGGAAGCTGAGAAGAGAGGTGGGACCTGTGCTCTGCCTTCAGAGAAAACCCAGTTTCCTTCCCTTCTCTGGAGTGTTATGGCCTTAGGGATGTGACCAACATCAGGATCATCCTTTTCTTACAAGAGAAGGGACAGTCTAGGTGCCAGCCTGTCTGACGTGGAGCAGGAATGGATCCATGGATGTGCCAAGGAAAAGCTCTGCCAGTAGTGTTTTTGGACTCACTGTGTCTTCTTCCCTTCCCCCCATTCTTTCCTGTTTCTCTCTGCCATCACCCCCGCCCAACCGCAGCTCTCACTGCTCTTTAGATTCGGTCTAAAACCTCATGTCTAGGCTGTGTCTAAATCTGGCAGATTCTTTCTGTGTGATGTCTTTTGATACTTGCTTTTCTTATTCATCCACAAAGCTAAAACTCTCACCTAAGTTCTCATTGTGTCACTTCTCCTTTAGCACAGCATCTGTCTTTCTGGTCTTGACAGTCATTCCTGTCCAGTAGCATTACCATCTTCCTTAGTTTCACTTTGACTTGACCCTGTCTTCGTCCTTTGCATTGGCCATGAGCTGTGTGTCTTCACTTTCAGAGCCAGTCATTGCTCTGTCTTATCAGGAGGGAAAAATTAATCTCTGCATTCACCTGACCCATAACACTGCCTCCATTTGCCAGAAATATTTCTAAAGTTCCTCCCCTGTGGTACAAATCTTAAATGTCCTCTAACATGAGCTCCAGTGAAATTAATGCCTTCTTTAATCCAGAGAGTAGCAAGGTGGGAATAATACAGCAAGAAACTGGACAGTATCTCTGCTTGCTTGTTAATTCACAGTGGAAGCTTGAGGAAGTCAGCTATTGAACCTCTCTCATCAATTCAGAGGTGACCTCTTAAATGAGAATAATCCTTTTTACTCACTGTAGTGATTCAGGGACTTACTCTGTAAAGCTTGAGTGTGACAGACATGGGCAGTCAAATGTGAATCAGGTTGGAGCAGGTGTAGAAATTACTGTTCTTTGTTGGAAGTTAACTTCTGCCCAGCCGAGATACCGTAACTGATGTGTGTGAAAGAGAGGACAGGGAAGGAAACGTGCCTTTAGGACATTTTAGTGTGGAAGAAGCCAGATTTAATTTAGCTTCTGCTGAAGGTTCTTTTAGGCAGCCTATTCATGTTGCAGTAGAGGTTGGAGCAGCACTTGCAGTCACTCTCAAATGCTGGGGACTGACCAAAAGACAGTAGGGACATCAAATTCCTCTGAGAGGTGGTGGTTGAGGGTGATGATTACTTCTTACATTGCCCACCTAATCTTCAAGAGGTCAAAGAAGGCTTTGAACAATGAAGGTCTCTAGTTTCTCCATGTGGCTGCTTCGGTCATGCCATGTGGTGTTCTCTCTCCCTGGAGCACCATGGACAAGGTAGGATTGGAGCACCCTTGTCTCCATCAGTTATCTATAGGGCCAAGGTGATCCGTCACCTGCAACACTTGTGTGCGCACAGTGGTGCTCCAAATTAAAAAATATAGACATACAACGAGAAATCTTGTCTATTCTATGCAGAGTTATTCAGTTGCTCAACCTGTAAACTCTTCTTCTAGGGTTGGATACCCTGTACAAGCCAGGGGGGTAGGGTGGGGGGGTGGCTGGCAAAAACCCCTTTGGTTTGATGTGAAATACACTTCCAGTTTTTCTAGCTTATCTTACAAAGCTTTTCCTGTAAAGGTTTTAACAACTGCAGTAACAGTCACACGGTGTCTCCTATTCCGGGGCTGACCCAGCTGAATACTGGACTGTCTTTAATAATGCACGGTAAACCACAGACTGTAAATTGATTGGTGCTGTTCACAATGAATAAAAATGTCAGAGCTTGGCCAATATTTGGTTAAATCTTGAAAAAAAACATACAGCATTTTAATAGGGTAACCATAAAGGCACTTCTCCATACAGTTCACATCGCTTGCTCTTTAATAGGAAGTTAATGAGGATATTCTTTTTTAGATAGCAACAATTTATCATGTGTTTCCCTGGTAACTACAACACCGTGAACCTTCCTTGAAAACTCCATTGGAATTCCTGCGATGTTAGTGAGCGTAATGAATGGTAAATGTAAAGCAAACCCATTGAATCACTTTATTTCAAATTCTGGCAGAGATATAATTTCCCACAGTTCATAAACATTTACAGAAAAGGATTTTACGTGTAGAAAAACAGTTGTTTTTATCACTCAGATCAAAGAACACGTTTATCTGGTTGTATGGATGCGTTTTCAGCCAGCTTTTGAGAAACTCAGGTGACAATCTTTAAGACGCTTCACAGACTAATACTAAACCTTTGAAGTCTGCAGCTTTGCTCACCTGAAAACAGAGACATCACTTCAGCTCTCTGTTCCGTGTGAGTCTGAAGTTTGCACTTCAAAGATTGTAGATGACAAGCCGAATTTCCTGAGCTGTGAACAGCACTGGGACTTACTGACTGGAATAACAGGAAAAAGTAGGGCACTTTGCAGGATACAGGGGTTTGTTTCCACACACACATAGCAATCTCGCTGCTCGTGGGCCAGGTGAGTGGCACTTGGGCGCTGGAGAAATGGCCTTACTCCTTCTGGAAATGCAATGGAGGGATTCCCCTAATGTTAATGACCTTTTCATTAGACTCTAAGGTGGAAGAAGCGGAGAGGAACGAGAGTGGCAGGTAACAACTTTGCAGCTGCCAAGATTCCTTGCAGACCCTGGCACCGGTCCATGGCTTGGGTTTCCTTTTCTTGAAGCAGCTCAAGCCCAGAGTTTACTTGATGGAGTCTGGTTTCCATCTCAGTTTTGACTCCTCTGTAGTTAACAGAATAACACTGATACAAGTGACAGAAGGACCATATCCATCAGCTGCTCTGGATTTGTGCTCTTGTACATAAAGACTGTTTCTGGTGCTGTTTCTGGTGCTGTTTACAAGTGGGGACTTGTTCACTGCAGGAACAGGAGATGGCTTCCTGTAGGCTACTGAATGAGTGTGCAGGTCTGCACCACCTTACCCTGGTGACTACAACCACCTTACAAAGCTTATCTAGACCCTGAGATCTTTGTGGAAGACTGGTGTGCTATTCTGTGGAGGATTTGGAAAGGGTGCGCAGAACAGCCCCCCTCCTTTGCGGAATAAAACGGTTATTATTTTTTAAATTTGGAACTTCCAAAATATTTAATTTTGCTTTAATATTTTTAAAAAAATGCAATATTGTATATCTGCAATATCAAGTTGCAGATAAAACGTGGTTTCAAAATGGTGAACTAGAATGCTAGAAGCTGAGTAGCACTGAAGATTTTCAGGAGAAAAATCACCGTCTCCAGAGAAATCCACATTTCTGTGAAGCTCTTTGTTTTGTGGATACATTTTTTCCCCCCTCTGTTGCTTTGTAACTGTGCTGTGAGAACTGTAATATCATATAACCAAAACATCAAATACCTCCTGCCATCAGAAGTCATCTTTGGCGTATTTTGGTGGCCAATGTGTTTGTGTTCAAGCGGGATGCTCAAAGCATACACAGAGATGTGACAAGAATCTAATAAGTTTGAAAGCACATGGAACCTGATTAAATAATGTTTCTATTAGAAACGGGTATTATTCATCAGAAATTCATAAAGTTTAAAACTAAATTTGAGGACTAAGAAGGCCAGATGACATGCACAAGTGAGTTTAATCATGTATGAACAGGGGGCACGTGGTCCAGGAAGTCTGACGGCTGCGGCAAAGCTCTTAAATGGGGAATTTGTAGAGTGTTGCAAAGGAAATTTTCACTCTTCCAGCAGAAATGACAGGGAATTTGTTTCCTTGGCAGGTCAGAAGGTATTTCATGAAGGCCTCCTCTGAAAAGCACTGAGAGGTACTGAAGTAACCTCCCATCCCTAATGCTGAAAAGTGAAAGTACAAGTGTGCAAGTGCTTATTCCCCTGGCATGCATACGGGTTGGTCACGATTCATTCTGAGGGGATCCCAAAGACATGTGTATGCTGGAGGCTGTGTTGCACAGCTCATCAGACCTTCTATATCTTTGATGAGCACCACCAAGCTTGCCCTAAGGCAGGCTGGAAATGTGGTGGCTCGGTTCATATTGGGACTTGTTTCCTTTCTCATAATTTTCACCTCCATTTCTCTGACTGCTGCAACCCAGCCCCATTCCTTGGTTCTTTGCACCCTCATATGTTGCCTAGACCTACGTAGACATACCTAAGGGACTTAGGTGGATGACCTTTCCCAGGTGACTCTGTCTGGGCACTGTGATGTAAGTGTGCCCTGTGTGCTGGGTGGTCAATAGGGACATTGCTGGCTCATGCTGAGGCTGCCTTCGGTTGCATCAAGTGTTGTCTGATGTTTAGCTTTCCCCATGGATGCAGATGATAATATCTCTTGGTTCCAAACCTGCTCCTGGTTGAGGACTTCATCTAACACCAGAATCTGCCTTTTGTTTTCTGGAGACTGACTGAGTTATGGACTTAGAAACAGGGTCAGGGTTAAGATTTGTAAAATTCAACACAGCATGTCTCAGTTTACTGTTTTATTTTTCATGCAGTGTGCCTTTTTAACAGTTTCTCTTTGCCATGGTAGGAGCTGGGGCCAGTGGATATGTAGTCCATAGCTGACATTGGGAGTGGCGTTAATGCCCATGGTGGATGGGATAAATGAGACTAAGGTCTGTTCCACAATACATTTTTGCTGAAACATTGATGCTTGTGAGGAAAGGGAAGGGAGAGAAAAAAGGAAAGAGAATTTTGCCAGACCTCCTTCTGTGTTTCCTTTGTGAGTACTATAAATAGCCAGCCAAGAGCTGGAGATGTGTTCAGGTGGGGCTTCCAGAGAAGAAAGATTGGAGAGCCAGGACTTGGTCAATGTTCAGCTCATCCAGAGGAAAGTGAAGGACTGAGCGGGAATTAGGGACCAGATTAGAGTCAGGGTCTGTGAAACAGGGAAGCAGAGCCAAAGTTGTAGCTAGTTTCTGCAATTCACACTTAATTATTCAAGTGGAAAGTGGTGGAAACCTGATATTGGTGTCTCTGTGTGATGTATCCCAAACTGCATCCTGTGTGTGCGGATAACCCCCGGTTCACTCTCACAGCTGAGTAGGTGAGCCAGTTTGGGGCTCACCTTGAGGCTGAGCACTCTGCAGTGCCGGAGGGTTAAGGTTAGCTGCAAGTGCAGAGGTGATTTCGAGGAATGTGAAGGCAGGTCTTTGGCATTTGAAGTTTAAATTTATTTAAGATTTTTTTTTTTTTAAATTTAAAAAATACTGGAATTTTAGAGTTTGTTCAGGCCAGATACACTCATGATTTGTTCAGGTTTTTTTGAAAAATGCAGTATTCCTGATTTTTGATTAGCAGTATGAGCATGTAAGAAGCTAGTGTTCAGGAGGGGTTATGATCATGAGAAGAATAGCTGCAGAATGAGGCCTAGGCTTGAATTGTGCTGACTCTGTGGAGGAAAGCTGTGTGTTGCTCTCACTTGCTTTGGTTGACTTATTCTGAATTTTTACATATGTATATTCCTGGCACAGGCTGGACTTGGGCTAGGAATAGCCTCTTTGAAACTGTTGATTATAGAGCCACAGTTATTTTCAAATTTGCAAGTTCTGTGATGGAGAATATTGATGTAACTTTATTTGTATACCTTAAGCTCAAGCATCTTGTGGTGCTTTATGCTTTTATTCCCTACATTATTGTTCAAGTTACTTTTACAGGATTTGAAAGATGCATTGCAGACCCAAGCTTATAGCTGAACTTTGGCAGGTTGGTGAAGGAAAATACAGAGTTTGCATCAGCTTGTTTCACTCACAGTAAATTTTCACACAGAGGAATATGACTTATCTATAGCCAAAGTTAGGTTTAGCGCTAGGTTCTATTGTAATGCTCAAAGTGCAACATTTTGTTTCGATGAAGGCCTCCAGTTATGTCAGGAAATACTTAACCAGTGTCAGCTTATTTAAATGTCATACTCTTAAACTCCTGTGGCCTTGAATGCCCTCTCCATGGCCTGTGTTTGGGTAATACTATGTTTATGAGACTAAAAGAAGCATAACAAGGCTTATGATATAAATTTGCCAGTTGTACTGAGTCCAGTGCGAAGGTTGGGATTAGTCTGGAGGGTCATGAAAAGTTGAATTGGAAAGCCAGGGATTTGGCTGAAGTTTGCCAGCTGTGAAGAGTAGACCTGAGGGCTACTTCCACTTGCTTTGAATACCTTACTCTGAATGCCTCATCTTGTGCCAAAGTTAGGGTTAGACTCGGGGTCAAGATGCACCCAGGGGTCCTTGTTATGGACCAAAATACCTCTCCATGAGTCTGCTCTGGGAATTCCTGTGTTTCCAGAAAGAGCTGAAATGCTATAGTGACACAGTCAATGAAAAAAACACACTGTAAATAATGTTGCCCTTGACATCAAATAAGTCATCTCTGGGCCGTGGTTTATGTTTTCTATGGCTATGGCATTAGCAAAATCCCACGGCTGATCCCCGTGACCCACCAAGAGTAAATACTGCTTTCTAGGCAGGTGTCCTTTCCCCTCGTACCATTAGGGATGATAAAGCCAAAGCTACCTCAGAAGATACCAGAGAGATTTTGGAGCGTCTCAGCCAAAACAATTTATGAAAGAGTAACGTATCACTTTGTTTTGTGCTATAAGAGAGGAAAAGGTTGTATCTCTCACTCTCCCTCTCTCCCTCTGGATATAGAAGAATAATTTTTGAGAGAAAGTTGCATTTTATTGCTAAGAAAGGTTTCAGATCACTCCACATCTAGCAATAACAGCAGTATTTAGCAGAGTACTTTGTCAGAAGAAAGTAAAAAGATATCAAATACAGGGAGAGAAAATCAAAGAGTTACAGTCTGGATGTTTTAAAGCCTAGTTTAGCTAAATTCAGTGATATTTTTTCAAAGGAGAATAATACCGCAATAAAACATTTATTGTGTTTTCGTGCTTGTTTTCATTCCTTTGAGAAAAATAAAACAGTTTAAGACTCATCCAATACTAATTTTTTTCTTAGGTTTTCAGTTCAATCGTTAAAACAAAAGATTGGTTACACACACAGTTCTCATTGTAGATTGTACTAGAGGAAAAAATTGTAAGATAGTTTTTTTTTTTGGCCTGATCCAGTACCATTCAAGAAGACATCATTCATCATTTCGTTTAAATGGAGATTGACAAGGTCCTTAGTTAAGTACGTGAATGGTTAAAGAAACTCAGATATTTATAAATGAAATGGGGGGGGGGGGGGGGGGGGGCGGAATCTGTGAAAAGCCCTAAAAGGCATGTGTGAGAACTCACTCATCTGCATGGCTTGTGCTCAGACCCGTTTAGTGGAGAATTGTTGAGGCCTGAGGCACAAAGAAAGATGTTTGGGCAGCAGATGCCAACTTGGAGGCTGTAAAGTGATTTGTTTCTATTTCCTTGTATCAATTTGAACAGTCAAATCAACTTTACAGCTCTGAAATAAACACAGTTGGGAGTTTATGTGAGTTCAGGATGGCGTAATCTGTATGTTTTGGACGTGGTAGGGGAAGGAGAAGAAACATTTGCAGCCGATTTGCCAACATGTTCCTCATTTGACCTATCAACAAGTTGGTTGAGGTAATGGGAGAGATAAGTATTTTAAGTTGTAAATGCTTAAGAAGCTGAGAATCTGGAAACCGGCATTAATTTTGAAGTTCAGCAGTGATTTATAGCCAGATGCATGGGATGGTGTGGGGGGACCTTGGGCATTGCTGTTCCTGCCTTGTAAGTACCTTGAATCACACTGGAGTTTACCGTTCTGAGATATGTATTTGGGGCAAGGGACCTCTGACTTGTCGGAGAGTGGACGTGCGCAAGGCAGAGGGCAAGCGAGAGTATGGCTCAAGAATAAATGTTCGTCCTGTGGGTTGCATTCAGCCTGCCAAAATATTCATCCAACCTGGCAGCTGCCTATGCCTGACTCCCATCCCAGGGCACAGGCAACGAGCTGTGGCTGGATATGCTGCTCCAGCTCTGCTGGCAGCTCTCTCCTGTCTGCTGTTGTCCTGGGATAAGACCTGCTCAGAAGATTCTTCTACTACGTGGCATTCCAGCCAACGATGGAAGAACACCTTGTTTGTGAACTGAGATGAAAATAAGGGAATTGGAGGGGAGGATAATGTTATCACACCTACATTAAGTTCATGCTTTCCTGCAGAAATGTGCGTGCCTGAGGACTCTGGTACGCACAGGGTTTGTGGAAGGTCAGAATTGGTCCAAAGCTCCAGAGTTTTCTTGTGACTCAAAGATGTTAAGTCCCTGTTAAAGCCCTGGTGAAGTCAGAGGACACATGGGTTGTTCTGTGGTTCTCTTTGGCTCAGCCACTGCAACAGGCCACCTACTGAGCTGAAGCTTTTGGCTTGTCACCATTTTTAAAAACTAATTGATATGAATCATGATAATGATTGGTTTTTAGATCTTGCCTTTGGCAAACAACAAAGCTGTGCTTACAGAACTGCAGTCTTTATATGACTATGGATATCTCAGCCGTGTCACTGAACTCAAGGGCAGCAAAACCTTCAGGGATTTATTAGTACACAGCAGCTTTCCCTGCTTCTGAAAGCCTTTAATAATATTTTCTGCAGCATATACCTTCTTCTATTTCTGGAATTCCTGATCATGGTTCTTTTTCCATTGCCTAAGGCCACAGTCAGCTCTAGAAATAGACCTGTCCTAGCCTTGGAAAGGTGTGTGAAGTGCCTTGTTTTCTGTTTTACAGGTGAGAAACCTGAGAGTAGGACCTTTTAAGGCTGACATATTTGCCTGTGATTATGGAAAAATCTGTAAGTACACATCTTAACAGGCAGTGTGATTTTCTAATCTGTGTGTGTGTAGTTCAAGGTCTGTTGAAGGCAGCAGGAGGCAGGAAGTCTTCACAACAGGAAAAATCAAGCCATATGTCTCTGGGTAGACGTAAGGACCAGACACCACTGTTTCAACCTACCCACTTCAATAACTCTGTGATTCAGTCCTTGCCTCTGCAATGAAGGAGCAATCACACTGCTGGGAGCTTGGAATGGGATCTCAGAGTGGGAGGTGGGGTATTAAAGAGCTTTTCGATCCTTTGCCACTGTCCTGGCAACAGAGTCACAGAATCCTGGGAGGTTCCTCCAGCCTTGCACTACGTGGATGATGCTGTGCTCATTGGGCATCCCAACAGAGGCTCAACTCTGATGCATCATCATATCTAGTTGGACTCATGGTACGAGCTGCCATGGTTAAGCCCTCTGCAGTGGGCTGTCCTACCTAGGGTGGGCCAATGAGGGTCAATCCTCTCCTCTTTTCCCAGTCAGACTGGGACCCAGAGGTCTTTCTCTCCATCATCACTGGTTATTGGTCTGACAGCATCCTTTGGCCATAAGACCTGTCCCTTCTGCAAGGCTGCTTCCATACTTGTAGCTTATTTCTGAATCATGAATAAAGTACCTGATGAAATTTAGAGAGGCCAGCAGAGATAAGTGTCCCACAAACCCCCTGTTCTAGAAGCTTAATTGGGGCTTAATTATACAAGCAATCTCATGTAAAAAACAGTTTCTGGGATTTCAGTGTTGCTATTGGTAAAATAGGTTTCTGATCTTTATTATGCAATCAAAATACTTGAATCACCACTTGAACTAAATGAAAGCTTACTGTGTGTGCCTATAATTGTTTTCTTGCTACCTATTACTTGATTGGGGTTGAGTAAGGTTAGCAAAGGAATTAAATTAATTTTCTTTGAAAGTTATGCATTATGATGTAAAAGGTATAAAAGTTATATTACACATGGCAAATGTCTTGAGGGTTTGCTTTATAGACTTGTTTATATTTTTATTTTAATGATTATTACTTTCTCCGTGTCATTTCCACTTTTGCATCTCCATACTCATTAAGTTTTTATTATCTCTTTTATAAAATCAATGGCTGAAAACCAGAGAATTTTATTCTTCCATAAATGTATCCAAATATCTCTATCCATAAATTAAATGTTGTGGCTGTGAGAGGGACTTTTCTGAAGTTGCTAAGGTTAAACTGAAACCAATTAATAGCTGACCTTTCATTTTTATGGACCATGGTGTGCAACACATCCATCTGACTTGGCAGATTTGAAATTGTCCAAACGGTAGCGGAACAGCATGGAAAAATGCATTAGTAAAATTAGTGCTCATGGAAGGCAGCAGATAAACAGCCTTAGAAATCAAATCCTCATGAGCTAGATGACAACTCCACTGAAGTAAATTTTAAGTCTTTCTCTTGACTTCAGTGGGTTCGGGATGAGGGTCTTTGTCACCGTAGCACACACAGCTTTTTCAGGCGTTAGGCAAATTTCATCCAATGGTTATCACAGCGGACCTCAACTGATGCACGTTCCTAAACATGCTGTGAGATCTGTGGGGTGGAAAGTGCTGTCACGGAGGAAGAGAAAGCTGCTTACAAAAAGCAGCAAGTCAAAGCGATGAGAGGATGAAACGAGAAGACGAAACAGAGTCACCAGGCAACCTGAGGGCCACAGCCTATGAAAAAGAAAACACTGCCTTAGCTAGCTCATGTCCAAGAGTCACCTGTGCCAGCGTCAGGGAAATTTGGTCCCTGGTCAAACAGCTACAGATACTTGTTATTGCTCCTATTGAATCTCCACATTGAGATTCACTGGCTAAGGAGCTAAATGGGGCGAGGAAAACACATTTTTGAACAAGTCTGTGATTTGGTAGCTGTTGTACCTTTGTTAAGGTTATTTAATTGCAAGAGAAAGTCCTGGCAATGTCTAGCTGAAGTAGTCTTGAGCTAGTCAGAGCAGGAAAAGACCAAAACTACTGTCTGAGCTGTAACCCTGCACCTAGGCTCGTAATTGATCTAAATGCAAGGATTTGTGGTGATACAGAGTCCGCTCTGTCCTAGATATCCACTACAGCCAAGGGGGATTGGACTAGGATGAGGAAGGAACGGAGTACAAGAGCTGTGAGGGCTCAGCCCGCAATGAACAGTGAGAATGAACGAGTGACTCAGCTACAGGGAGAGCCACTGGCTTTCCTCAGCTATCTCCAGTCTCTCCACACTTAGATGATCCTCTTTGCTCTTGAAGGCCTGTGGTTCCTTACCTGACTAACTATTGGACTGAAATTGCTACTGCTTTGAACCAGTGGCAAAAAGAAGATGGTCAAATGCCTTCCTCCAAAAAGTGAAGAGTTTGGGCTACATGACTTTGCTGCCTAGTTTCACAAAGCCGGCGTGGACTGAGATCATGGGTACTTCCATTCTGTTAGTTTGATTTACTTGTGGAATCTGCTAAGCGCTTTGAGAGATGTGAGATGTCTCACCAGGAACACGTGACTTTTATGGTGTGCTTAAAAGACATTCAAGTCTGATTTCCCTTTCAATGGATGCCTGTCGGGGAAGGGTGGGGGTCCTGCACCTCTCGTCTGTATCTTATTCTTGATTCTAGAGCAGGTTCCACTTTGAACATGGAGCAACACCAATCTTTTCTACTTTGTAAGCAGCGTAGATGTTGTCTGCAAAAGAGTGACTTCTCAGCAGAAAGTTTAATCAATATAATCTTGGCATATGTTCAGCATATTTTACTCTCTTTAAGCATAGGGACAATATCTTTGGGTAGGATGGCAAGAAATATCTAGGCCAGGCT
This sequence comes from Bucorvus abyssinicus, assembly GCA_009769605.1. Classification (NCBI taxonomy): domain Eukaryota; kingdom Metazoa; phylum Chordata; class Aves; order Bucerotiformes; family Bucorvidae; genus Bucorvus; species Bucorvus abyssinicus. Next base: position 4,038,794 of record CM020063.1, read on the forward strand.
GCAATAGTACAGAGGTCTGGACAGGTTTAATTACCCTTCTGAGGTGGAAAAGGGTATGATAGCTTTTTCCTTATTGGGAGTGTTTCAAAGAACCAAGTGAAAAGAGTGCCTATTTGGAGAAATAGGAGTTTAACTCACATATCTGCAATACAAGTGTGGTCACTGTTTGTAAAATTAACCAGTACTTTTCAGCTGTATGTGGCCCCTGTTATCCATAAAACCACTTTTTTTTAGTGTGTGTAGATTCTGTTTTTAATAACGTTTATTTTCTTCATACAGTTTTTGTGTTATGAAACATACCTCTATGGATTTTCCCTTTGGATGTAACACTAGAAGCCCCACTATACATACATCACTAGTCCTGGGTCATCCAGACCACCTCCTGGTTGCCACAAGGAACACATCTTATAATCCCACATACAGACCCATATCTGTGCATCTGTGAGCCATCCAGGTTTCTCCCTGGACATTTCCATGGAATGACTGTTCAAGAGCTTTGTCAAATTTGATGTTAATTTGTTCCTTCTTCTTTTCTCTTGTTCTATTTCTTAGATGTCTCCAGGCTCACTGGGAAAATGGAGGTGGTGGTGGTGGTGAGACTAATTGCCTTGTTAGAAATAAGTGAACTGAGTGAAATTAGCCCAATGGTATGAACAGTGAAAATGTAGCATTTGTAATGATCAGGCTTCTGGTGTGTTGAGCGCTTGCCTGTTCAGCTGACCAGTATTGCCTTGTACTGTGCTCGTGGTTTCCCATCTGTGTGTCTCTATCAATCTTCTCTTTTTCATGATTCAATCCAAAACTATTTTGGAGCATGGCTTTCTTTTTGGGTTGAGTATGCAGAACATCTAGCCCAGTGGGATTTATGATTAAGCCTTCTACAAGGAACACAATATGAATACTAAGAATAATATGAATAACACTAGACAATATAGTCAAACTTGCCATAGAATACCTACCACTGTTCTGTATCTAAAAATAGAATACCACAAGCAAGAGAGGTGTTCAAATTAATTTACAGTTATTTTTTTTTTTTTTTTTTTTTTTTTGGTCACTGGGATTTGCAAGTGTATGGGGAACTATATTTCAATAAACTAGCATTTCCACTCACAAATTTTCTAAACAGGATTTTTAGGAAATAACTACTTTGGAAACAACATAGTTCAGTAAATCGAGCTATATCCATCCCTGCTACTCCATAGTGAACACCCTCCAATGCATATTAAGCAGAATGCCAGTAATGATGAGGTCGTTTTGAATTGTCTTGTTGGGGTTTTGCCTGAGGAAGCAGAGAAGGCTTTAGGATCTAGATCCTTGCGTGGTGGACAAAACATTTCATTACATTTAAGCAATGAGCACAATGTTCCATTTTAACAGTGGTATTGTTGGAGAAGGAAGATAGAGACTGTGATCCAAAAAACCCTTAAATAGCATTTGAAGTAAAGAATAGCTGTGATTATTGGAAGTGAGAATTTATGGAGCCGTTAGCTATGGCTGCCAATCCTAACGATAAATGTTTCACCAGGCAGTGTTATTCACACGGTGGTAGCACTTTTGTGTGTTGATCACGGAGCTGGATGCACTGGAAGATGCTGCATGAATGCAGAACCAAGTATCATTCCTTCTCCAAGGAGTTTACTGTCAAATTATATTAGGATCAGTTACTATATGTGGCTATGTAAAACTAGATAGGGGAGCAAACAGAAGGATGATCTGTTGTCGACCCAATGGTCCTTGTCACATAAATGATGGGTTCAAGTGAGAAAAGTGGTTTGGTAATATTTTTTTTTAATTACTAAGTCTAGTTATTAACATCTTGAGCTATGTTCTGAATGTAGGAGTGTTTCATTCCTCCCTATTTTTGCCTTTGCATTTTTCTGAAATTAAAAGAAAAAAGCATCTCAAGGAATACTGTAAACACCTGCTAAAGCGTTGTGGTCTACTTGGAAATACTAGTCCAGTAAAGAGTATGGTCTTCTCAGGAATCATAGAATCATTTAAGTTGGAAAAGACGCTTAACATCATCAAATCTGACTTAGCAATGCAAAGTTCACCACTAAATCATGTCACTAAGCACCACATCTACACGTCTTTCAAATGCCTCCAGGGATGAGAACTTAACCACCGGAAAAATTGTCCTGGATCGGTGAGTAATCAAGGAGAAATGTGATCATCTGTTTGGCCTGACCAGATGGTAACTGGACAGCAAGGATGAGACAACAGAAGGGAAATATCTCACCAGTCACTTCAGAGATGGGAAGAAGAAACAAGTGGTTATCTTCTCAGAGGTAAATAGGATGCTGGTTTTGCAAGAAGACTTTGGTCCAAGTTTAAACCACGGAGAAATAGTGAGAGAGCTGGGACACAGAAGTGTGTAATGCCATTCTTTTACCTGAGCTTTCTTATTTTGTTGTATAAGTAAAGAGAAGTAGGGTTAGAGTCCTTTGCAAGGTCTGTGGATTGTGTTCCTCACCTCCATGGTGACTCTGAAAGCAATCTCTAAATCCATGCTCACGAGACTGGACTGAGACAGTACACTCATATGGTTAGGGAATATGGGAGCGCTTGTGATGTCTTGGTCAAAGGCAGTAGCGTGTGCTGTTAGAAGCCTGACATGTTCCCTCCTGTCTCAGGAGGCTTTGGGAGAACAAAGACTCAAATGCATGCAAGCTGACCACTGTCACCAAAGGGAGTCTTGCAAAGGATATGTCCACTGGTGTGTCCCTGTCAAAAGGGTCGTGCACTGGGTGTTGATGGCAGAAGTGGTGAGGTTAGAAGGAAGCTGAAGGTATCCCAAAATTTCTTTTCTCTCATCTTACTCACTGGTTATCCAGTAAAATATTCCCAGACCATGTTTGTTTTGCTCCCTTTGAACAGCCTTCCTTGCCAAAATGCAGAGAGCAGTAAATACATGTGCCCTGTCGCTGCCACTTTATTTATCGAATTAGTAAAGCTCATTATTTTGTTGCACTATGGAGAATACAGGTTCTTTTCTGCATAAAATTTTCACACAACACAGCAGGATTTGCACTTTAAACCTAAATGGCGTGCACTTAGTTATCTAATTTTTGCACGTTAATCCTCTCAAGATGTCTGGTAACATAAACCTCGTTAATTAATGTTCCTTTAGCATCTGCAAAAGTATTATTCAGTGTTTTAAAGGAAAATGGAAGACCACAGATTATTGTGTTATGAATCATAATAACATTTAAAGACATGTAAAGGAACTTAGCTGACTCCTTGACACTAGTGGCAGATGATACAGAAATACACCACCCTATAACCTCCAATTAACAAAGAGGTCTTATCTCTGCTATCTCCTTTTTTGTTTATGTTCTTTGACAGTCGTGGCTGTAGTAACACTTCGGCAACTGTCTTCATTACAATGGACTCAAAAATGGGTTTCTCTACCAAAATAAATGTCTAAAAAGACATGGTGACCTGAACAAGAGAGACTAGACTTCGTTTTTAGTCAAGGGAGATACATGAGCAGCTCTACAAGGTTACTCATCTGATGACAATCTAAGAGGATTCACAACTAAGCAATGTTTCCACACGCTGAAGTTCAAAACTCTATTTATACAAAAAAAGTTACTACTTAAGGGCCTTGTGGCATTCCTTAGCTCTTCTTGTTTTGAACAGGAAATAGCAGACAGCCTATTGTCTCTGTTTTGGCATACCTGAGGCCAGAGAATGTGTCAAACACGCACTGTAGTTCTAAAATTTAAGCCTTTATTTCCAGTCCATAGACATCCGTGATTTTTAATAAATGGGCGAATTTCTGAATATTTCTCCTGCAAAGTGTCGTTTTGAATTGCTTTAGTGCTTGCAACTATACCTTTCATCAAAATATGTGAACCCTCTTAATAAGCATCAAACCTTCACTATAGAAAACTTACACATCAGAAATTGGAGGGATTGTACCAAAACTATGATGAGATATTTATATATCACCACCATACATTTCTACGCAAAATCTTAAACATTATCTGCGGATGTGGTGGAGCAGAACTTGGTAGAGATCATGGGGAGGAGTGGATACCCATTATCATAATTTCTGTTCAAAAAGGATGGAGTTAAGGCTCCCATGGACAGTCTTAATCTCAGATACACAATATAAATCCTCTTGTTAGCAATATTATCTCAAAGCTCATGGGTTATTTTTTGCTGGTAATGTTTTTAACAGAAGGGCTGGTTAGCTGTTGGAGCAAACCACTAGGGAAAGCCGTGGATTCCTCTTGAAGTCTTTATCTCAACTGGAAGTCAACATTACCAAGCCAAATACAGCAGCTATAGGACGAAATTTGCAGTCTGCCTTACATGGGCTGAATGCTGAAATGTCCCTTTTGGCCCAAACATTTATAAATTTCAGTGTTTCTAAAATACCTACAGATCCTTAAATAAAATACACAATTGAAAGTACAACATATTTTATAGGAGAGCTCCATCTGCCTTTCACAGAGGTAAGGAAAACCTCACATGGTAGTACAGCGAGCTCAGGTACATGCACATTTTATTAAACTTCTTATAACTTTCAACCAAGTGGGTGCCTAGACATAAATAAGCAGGGTCAGACTAGCTTAACCAAAATACATACTTTTGTCACTCTGACAGGCATGCAAGGGGCTGCAATTGCCTGTGTCCCAAGGACAATTTTAACAGCAAGACCGTTCTCCTCAGGGAACTGCTCGCACTTTTTCATTTAAAAAAGGAGAAAAGAAACCTAAGCCTAAACATGTGATGGTTTTATTATGTGAAACCCAATAGGAAATGAAGTAAGAATAGCAGGCTGCTTTCAGTTGGGTAGTTTCCTAGCAAGGGATTTTGTTTTAAGTTGGAAGAGGAGTAGCTGTGTTGGAGGCTAGGGTCCCTTCAGCTGAACGTCGGGACCTCTTCAGCCCTTCCATTGTACAGAGACCCTTGGGTGAGCCACGTGGTGCAAAAGGTTGAAGCAAGTTTGATGGGAACGGTCTCCTGACTGTTGACCCAGGTTCTGGTGGTTCAGAGAGGAAGACTCAGCTCTAGAAGCAGAGAGAAAAGACCCCTTTGAATGATTGCATCAACTCCTTGTTGTATCTACTGGTGTGCACGCGGAGTTGCCTATGCATGCATGTGAGTGTGTATGTGAGTGTGTGTGTGTGTGCACGCTCGCTGGATAAGCAAGCCAGCCAAATTCCATCTTCATGGACAGTTCAATGGAAAGTTAGCTTGAAAATGCAGTATATCATATTTCATGAATTTAATAGGGTTTTCGTGATTTTACAAAGTGCTTCAACCAGACACTCGCCGCTGGAGGCTGCACAGCAGGAGACCTAAAACACTGCATCTGTGTTTTTAAACTCTTGCCAGAATCCATTGAATTTGATCCGAAATGACTATGCATCTTTGGAATGTACATTCACTTTTCTCTTGCCTTATCCAAATAAAAAAGGGAGGGGGAAAGAAAAGAGTCCTATGAGAATTCCATATGGAAACACTAAAGTAACATTATAAAGGATTTCCTATAAACAAAATTACGGTCACAAATTTTGGACTTGGCCCACATTTGAAACAAAGGTCCCTTTGTCTCCCTCTTTTTAATATATTATTTTATCTATGCTAACACACACGTTTTTATTTTTTTTTTTATGGATATGTATAAACAGATGTGCACGTATACACTCATGTGAAAATGAATGTATATATTAGTTTGAGGTCCATTTGCAATCTCTCTTATTTTTTTTTTGACTGCAAAACTCCTAACAAGAGCAAACTTTAATCGTTCTGTGCACTAAATCCCTTGAAAATAAATATCCAGGGCAACTTCAAAAGCCCTTAATTAGAAGCACATGTGTGGTGTTACAAATTTCTGGCTGAGGCGGCTGAGTTGTAATTTAATGTTATGATCTGCCATAAATATTATCCATAATGAGCAGACTTCGTGTTACACTTCTGTATGTCAGATAACTGCAATATTTTTTGTCTGCTTTTGTTCAATCACTAAACTTTTAAGTGAAGTTTAAAATTAGAAAGAAAGGAGGAAAGAAAGACCCAGTTTTCCTACCAAGGAGCTGAACATTTTCGACCTCCTAGATGTAAAGAGGGCTATTGATTTTATTCTGCTTTCTTTGTTATAGTGTAAAAATGTGGTAAACAGATACTAACTTGGAGGTGATGGAGGAAGGGGAATATTATTAAGGATTCGAGGTTAGTGAGGTGACTCGTTGTTTTGAACATCTTTCTGATAACAGCGTCCCGAAATATGGGCTGTGTTTCCCTCTCCAAAAACCCCTCATAGCTCATTTCTACATGAAAATCTAAACCATTTCTGCTGCTGTGTTGTACCTGACCCAATGGGCAACTGTCGGTAATACTACAGAAACTTGAGGGTAGTGGATAAAATTGTCTGCGTTAAATTTAGGGAGTTTGTGAATTGGTTTTGCAGCCTTGGCATAGACTGTGTATCAATGTATGTACATGTGTGTGTGGAAGGGGGAGCAGGCGGTGAACCAGCCAGTAAATTTACAGTGCAAATATACAGCTGTAAGGATTATGCACTGGTTTCCTAAATGTGTGTGAAATTACACAAAAATAGTGTGGGGCCATGGAACACATCCACAGACTCATGACTCACATATAAAGAGGCAGTGTGGTTTTGGACTTCAACCAGCTGTGCAGGCTGCATGGATTTTTTCCTTGCAGAGTGCCCTGGGACCCCCCTTCTCCCTTCCCTCATACCTATTTGAAATGACAAGCCTTATCTGGTGTGTTTGACTTCAGGTATCTGAGCGTTGTCTGGGAAGGCTTTCCACACAGACACAGCCATGTCTTTTAGCCCGAGTGCGACTTACAGGAGCGCTGCTCTCTCCTGGGCTATCTCTCCTAGACAGGAGACATTGCATCTGCTCAGCCTATGTTCCTTCCACAGTCTGAGCATCTCCTGCCTCTTCTCCCACTCAAACAAGCCCTTTGGTTGGAACCACTTTTATGTGAGATCCAAAAAACTACTGCAAGAATGAGCAAAAGTCTCCATCAAAGAGCCCAGAGTGTGGACATGGCTTCTTTGTTGGCTGCAGCAGCTCAACACAAAATGTGGCTCCTGCAGCTGCAGGCTGACGGAGCAATTCAAAGCAGGGAAGCAGGGAGCAAAGACAACGGTTTCAAGCTGCAGGCACTACAGGGCCAGTTGTAAAGCAAATAGATGGCTCTATGGGCAGGACAGTAAGTGATTTGATGGCAGCGTGGCCTTGGTCCTTTTGCCAGACTCTCTAGCTGCTGCTGGGGAAAGACTGGAGTGTCTGGGATGGTGTCTTCTCCCAGGAAATGTCAAGCCCTTATAGGAACAGTAGTCAATTCTTCTGGCAAAAGGAGGAGCTTCAAATCTGTTCTCTGGATTTTTCCCCAAAAGACTTTCTGTCTCATCTCTGCCCCTTATTCCTGAGATGTCTATATGCAATTTTTGCCTATGCTGTTGCAAAGCCTTGAGCTGGATCACATCCTATCAGACCTCATACTCCTATCATCAGATAGAGCAACATGCAAGCCAGGTTCATTCTTAGTGCTAACTTCCCTCAGCCTAGCTGAGTTACATGGAGATGAATTTGGCCACCTCCTTTCCCTGTTTTGGTACTGCAGAACAGAAGAAAGACTGTAAAGCTTCCAGGTGACAGGTTATTTTCAGAAATATTTGCCCAGTTACTTTAGAAACTTCACCTATGTAGGAGAGAAGAAATAAACTATAATGTTGCCCATCACTCCTCATGATGGATATGTTGCTCTATCTCTGACAGTGTTAGATGTCTCCAACCAAACCTTTCGTTAAAGTTGCAGTAATAAAATACCTCTACTCTTCCCTTCCCCTTCCATCTCTAGTTTCTGGAACCAGAAATGCCAAGATAGGGAGAGGATGCTGTCAAGATATTTCTACTGGAGGTGATGGAAATGCCCATTTCTCCATGACTGCCAGCATCAGCTCATAGGCTGGGAGGGTTCAGATAATGCCTGGAGACCTGCAGAGCTTCAAGTGCTTCTCTGAATGAAATCAGCACTCAGAGTCATCTCCAGTAATGTTTATAGAGGTACATCCAGTAGAACAGGCCACTTACCAAACCATCATTAAACCATACATACCAATGGAGAAAAGTTTCCAAGTCCTTGTTTCATAGTGTTATTTAACACTTCTCAAGTTCCTTCCAAACAGAGATCAGAAAGTTATTTAAAATCATCAATCATTTTAGAGCAACTCTCTGAGGTCCTCCACTTCCACCTCCATGTCTGGCTGACCACTGAGCCATAGGTGACTTCCCTAGCATGGACTGGCTGGAAGTTAAACCTCTCTCCATTTTGTCTGTATTTGCTATCAATTATCTGAGTGCGTACAGCTCCAGATAAGGTGGGGATTATCTGACCCGCCCCTTAAATAAGAGCTTAGAAAAGCTACATGTGTAAGATGGTGGGATAGACATAAAAGTGACAAAGTGCTTTTTCAACCAAAGTCAAATACTAGTAGTGATTTGGAACCAAATGAGAGCTTGAATTCCATGTGGTCTGGCCCAGTCCTCCCTGCCCTGAATCAAGCTGCCCTTCTGTCCAACTCATGTTCTGAACCAACTCTTCCAGTGCCAGAAATCCTGATCTACAAGAAGAGATAATCACGGAGATACCAGATGTACAATGTCTATGGGACCTACCACCTATGCTGTGGTGAATATACTCTTCCCAGGGAAGAAGCACAGAGGACGGGTTGCACTTTGCCTGAGGCTCAGGTGAAGAGGTAAAGAGAGTGTTGTGACAGGTTGTCCAGATGCCTGTCAGCTGCTCCCCCACTGTCTAGCTCTGCTTTTCCCCATGAGCCTCCTCCACTTAGAGCTTTGCAAGGATGACAAAAAAGAGCTTCACAATTTGACATTTTACAGATCTGTGATTAGTCTCTATTGACCCAGAGAGGCCTTTCACAATGAACAGAGGGAAAAAAAAATAGTACCAAACAGGGGAGAGAAACAAATTGAGCACATTGTTCATCTTCCAGACTTCTCAACTCTGCTAGCTTGCTCTTCGCCACCCTTCTTTCATGGCTCAGTGTGTCAGGTTTTCCTTGAACTTTTCATTCAATTAACTCGGTCTGGTCAGTGATGAGTACTGTGCACCAGTCGCACAAATAACTGCCTGATCACCTTCTCATCTTTGTTTCTTCACTTCTCCATCATTTATCCCAATTGCCTCCACTGACTTAGTAGGCTTTATGTCAGACTTGAAACCAGATCATCTAGTAATGACGGTAATAATGGTAATGATGGTAAGGAGGATTGTTCTTCCTTTGAGTTGGCTTGTATTCAATTTTTCTTGACTAAAGCACAGGTTTCTATCACAATCCAAAGAACAATTTCCATTTACCATTAAACATGGTAGAGTATGGCTTGTCTGATCAGCTGTCCTGAACCCACAGAGATTACTCGTGTCCCTCGATCTGCCAAACTACAGCCTTGTCAGGGGAAAGGGTCACTGTGTACATGTACAGGGCTGTGCAATGAGCTCAAGACAGACGGAAGAGACTTGCTGCCCCAAGCACTCATTTTTCAGAATGTCAATAGGTGGAGCTGAAGGAACAACGCAGACCACACAAGTGAATGAATGTATGGGTTTGTTTGCTTTTTTCTGGTGTATTAGGAAGGGATTGCACTTTTGAAACGACAGAAGTGTAGCTGTATTTTGGGGGAGGCAATGAAGGACATAAGACTGCTGCAGAGAGAGATGGAGGAGCATTAGAAAAGGAATGGAAGGCATAGAAATTTTCATGCAGGACAAAACATCTTTTCTCCGTCCATAGGCCTCTCCAGAGTATATTCTGCATTTGATTCAACTTCTGCATATACAGCATTAAGAAAGACTTGACTTTTCTTGGTAAATCACCTACAGCATGAATTTTAGCACACAGTTTTGCATATCTAGCTTAGATTAGGCAATCAGTCAAGTACTTTGTGCGTCAGAGATGTCTGCCTTGAGATGATCTAGATCTCAGTTAAAACAGGTCAGGTACACTTAAACTGTCCCTCTGGCTAAATAAATCACTTTGTGAAAGAAGCCTTAGTGTTTCGTGTAAATAAGCATTCTTGTGTCATGGTTTGCTTAGTCTGCTAATCAAAACATGTAGCTCTGAGCACTTCCCATTTAGTGCAGCTTATGAAAATCAAGCATCATTATTGCTGTCTGATACATTAGCACCAGAAGCCATATAATGGGCAAAATGTTCCTGGGTGGAACGAGTGCAATTTATGATTCTAAATTATTATGTATAAAGAAGGAAAAGTGCAGCTGGATATTCATTAGACACATTCAATTTAATGTATTGAAAACAGTGAAGAATATGTTTTAATTAATAAGCCAAGTGCACATGGCAAGGAATCCATAAAGAGAGCCTACAGAGCTCTGCAGCACTCTTGTACTTACTAGGAAGTGAAACAGCAAAGTTGTGCCTCTGTCTAGAGAAAGTTGGTCTGCATTCGTGTGCAGACCAGAATTCAACTGCTTTGGTTGTATTTGCTTTATCGTCAGAGTTGGAGGATTTCACGCTTCAGACCCACCAGTGATACAAGTGATATGCACCTCAGTGTTTGGGCTTCCAATTTGCAAAATCAGTTTCAGGGGGAAGATAGCTAGCGTATTCCAAAAATCAGGGACTTTGTTTTAAGAAAGGGCAATTCAGAATTTTTAAAAAGATGTTAAAATGCAAGCCTTGACTCTGTGCTGCAGTCTTGGAAAGAATGAATAGGAAAAAGCAGGACACCTTCAATGGCTGTGAAGTTCCAGTCTCAAAATGACCTTCAAAATCAAAACCGTATCATTGACATTTCCCCTAGAAGTTTGAAAATGTACTGAAGATACCTACCAAAGGATCTGTTTCCTGTGATGTGTTCTTAAAATGACTCGAAATAGAAAGGCAGTAGCATGAGCAATTATTAAAGTTACTGTTGGGACTGGAACTTTCATTTGAGCTCAAGATGCTTGTTGAAGAAATTTTTGGCACCTGGCATTATCCATGTTTGTTAGAAGCCAGGAAGTGAATCACCTTGGAAAAGCTGAGTAAAATTTCCATGGCTGCCATCATGCAATGGCAAATAAAACGTATTTCCAAATTATGAGAAATTTTTAACGTAATTTTTAGCTCATAGCAACTATGTCAAAATCAGCCAATACATGAGGTTTGTAGTTTAAGTCAAATCTTCTTGACTTTTCTGATAATTTTCTATTTGAAAGAAAGAGAGAGGACAGGGTTACAGTACTATACTATTTATATTCACGTTAGCGCTCAGAGAACCTCCATTAGGCATGCCCTTTCCTCAAAAAACAAAAAAAATTTCACAGTCCAGGTGTCACCTTTACCACCCACAAACTGGGATCTCTCTGCCAGTGCCCGCTAACTGGAGCCATACGCACCCCCACAGCGACCGACTGCACAAGGTGAAGCCCTTTCTCCTGAAAGTCTGTGTTTTAGACCATTCGCAGAGCCAACGCTGAAGGGAATAGCCTTGATGCCCATGTGCTGTTTAAAGGTTTAGAGATTAAACCATGTCGAGAGAGTGCCAAGCAGAAGCTACGCTACCACAGGCAATCTAATCTGTATGCACAACCCTGCTTACTCCGTGGAGCAACTGCAGTGAGGATGTGGTGAGAGCCGAGCCAGCTTGGCTAGCTTTTTACTTATAGCATAGCTCTTACACCACCTAATCCTCACGTACATCTTGCAATGAACTAAACAGGTTGTCATTTGGAGAAGTAATCGCTCCTTACAACATCCTGAAAGTAACCCTTGGGCCTGTCTGAAATACAGGGAGGACTGAGACTATAGCCTGGATATGTGCGAAGTGCTGCAAAGACACGTGGAGGACCTCCCACCTGGTGTGCTGCCAGGGTGTCCTCCAACACAACTGCATGGTTGGTTGTGCTTCCCCTGTGTGATTGAGCAACTACGTTGAAAGGCAGCTGGTAAGAAGCTGTGCCTTCTCTGCAAAGGAGGTGAGTTTCTAGCCTGAATGAAAGTGTCTGGCCTTGGAGAGGGGTAACCAGCATACTCAGATGAGACACTTTCATAGGCAGAAATGAGCATGAGCACACACTCAGGGAGCCTGAACTCACTATGGGAATGTGAGGTGATCTTGTCCTCTTGCAGTTGCAGAGTAGAGCCAATCTACTTCAGCCTGCGGTGGGCTGGGAAATGGAGACGGCTCCTGGTCATGTCTTCCTAAAACAAGGAGATACAGGAGCCTAAAATCCTGGAGGGCAATAGAGCAAGACTGATCAATAGGTATAAGGTCACGTATGTATATGGTGACATACCAACACCTTGTCTAGGAGTAAAAGAGCTGCAATGGGGCCCGTGGTGTAAAAGACCTAGTCACTGGAACCACTGTGGGCACAGATGGTGTGGGGGATCCATCCCCAGGTGGTGAACAGAAAGTAGGTCCTTTCTGAGGGGCTTGGAAAAGACCTTTCAGAGTCAACACAAAGCCAGAGACCTCGCTGGCTCTTCCCATGCTCCTACAGGACACTCAGACCGCAGTCAGAGGAGCTCTGAATTGCAGCTGACCCACATACTCACCACTTGTATTTCAACACAATGAAACAGAAGAACGCTTGTGTAAAGAGTTTGTTTGCATACATGGTGCAGAAGAGCCAACAGCCTAAAAAGCCTCTAAAAGGCTCATTTTGCTGTCGACAGTGTCAGTGGTTGATGAGTACTGGAAACTACAGTGTTAATGGAAGAACTGTCATCTTTGTTAATGTCTTCAACAAAAGATGTTAGTGGGAACAAGCTGTTCCATGAGCAGCAGAATTAATGAAACCATGTTTCTTGTGAATGTGTGTCTCAGGATTGAACTGTCTGATGGAACAAGAGTGCCAACGTAAGCTTTTCCCATAGTTGTGATATGAATAATGTCTCTCCTCAACATGGATTCTCCAATGTCTGATAAAGGGTAACTGGCGCCTGTCTTATTCTGGCTGGTGCAAATAATCAAGTCCCTGACGTCCCTCAGGCTGTAAATTTTAACGAAACCTGTACAATTCTAACAAAATTTGTTGAAACAGCTTCAAAAGTTGTCAGGAGGACACAAAGAGATGAGCTGATACACACATAACTTGGACCATGTAAGTCCTTATTTTCTTTGGAAACCAGGATGGAAACATTCATAGGCAGATTTTAATGCAGAAAATGGCTATTTATGGAAATCTTTACACTCTTTTCTATCTTACAAAGAGATGCAGCTTGGCTTTTCTCCTCTGTGTAATTTATGACCTGTAGAGGAAGGAGTGTTTAAAGGTAGCCTGCCAAGGATTTTCAGCAATTGTCCCTCTTCCTCTTACATCTTGTTGTGCTGCTTTTTGATGAACAAAACCTCACTGAAAGGCTTTTCTATTTTCACTTCAAGTATTTTGCTGCTTGTTCTTGCTGAGACTTTCAGAGAAGAATCTTTGAGCTGTTTCACAAAGACTCTGTGAATCAATTAAAGTGCCAGTATTTAGATTTTAACACAGGTTTTCTGAAGGCTAAAGTTTAAGCACTGATGTAAATAAACAGTTAACAAAAGTTCTCCTTTCAGTTACTCTGCTTTTTCGTACCTTACTCTTCATTTTAGCAGGTGACTGTGCTTCAGCCTAGACATAACCGATATTGTAGTAGTGAAAATAAAAAATAAAATTTTCCAAAAACCAGTTTTCATTATGCTGAAGAAAGAAACACCAGTGATGCCAACTCTTTTTTTACTCTCACAAGTCCTCTGTCTTACTGATGAATGGCGGAAGGCTTTGGATATATCAGCCCAAGACAAAGTCTAGTCAAAGCCTAGTGGAATCAGTTTTTTTCTTTTTGTCTTGTCTACGCTAATGCCTGACTAAGAAGTGATGGATAACACTACTGTTGTGATTTTAAACAGGTCATTCTTCCTAGAAACAGGACTTAAAATCTCCACGTCGTGGACGCACTGCAAAGCCCAAATCTCCTCCTCATTATTTCTGCTCTTTTGATTTTCACAGAGAGCTTAACCAGTTCTTGTTGTGGCCAGTACCAGTGACAAGAGAAATATTTATAGTGTTGAAATCAAAGGAGCCAGCACAAGGCAGTGCTAACAGCACTCCATCACTTTATCCTTACTTTTCAAGGGAGGCATGTAACTATAGCCTTAAAGATCACTCATCGTGATAGGAACATTTACCTCTTGGAAAGTCTTTGTATTCCAACTGTGGTTCAGGGAAACAGTGGGTTTTTTGCGTCATTCACAATTCTTCAATATCCAGTTTGAACATTGCTGGTTGAAGCAGCGCACTGGTTTTCTGATGCAGACAGTAGTGCACAGTTTCACCCACTGGTTCTCCTGGTGTTTGTGCACATGGAGAATTCTCAATCAGCAGAAAAAGGGCTGACCTTGCGCTGACCGGTAGAACACAATCATTCATGAGTACCTGCTTCTCCCCTGTGTTGTTGAAGTCTGGATTTTTTTTTTTTGATTGGTTGATTTTCTCTCTGTTTTGTAGTATGGTCTGCACTTGCTACATGATCTTACAAGAAGCTACAGCATTGCACCAACCTCTCATTAACTTATTTTTTTTTGACACATCCTGTGTTCTTTGATTCGTGATTGATTATACTAGGCAATTCAGCAGGACATCTCATGGCAGCAGGGAGACCTTTAGGTAGTCACAGCTCTGGTGCCTCACTGTTATGTCCTCAATGATCTTCAGGCTATGAGCCTAACATTAGAAGATCACCCTCACCAATCCCTAATCTCCTCCAAAGACCAAAGCTTGGTGAGTGTTTGTCTCAGGCCACTGTTATCAGGAGAAAGACAAAGGCAGGGCAGCAGAGCTGGGGATCAGTTGGGTGTGGAGGAGCTCTGAGAAGTGTGTATGATGCAGGCATGAACTGCAGCTTGGAGTTGCCGCTGAAATTTTCCAAGGCGTGAAGGCTGCAGGGCTGTATCTACTTTTTGTCTCTGTCTTTCATTCTCCTCCAGCCCCCTTGCAGCAATAACCTGCCCCAGGCGACTGCCTCTTCTGCCTGTGTTGAGAGCTGGCCCAGGATGCACCACCTGGCTTTGAGCTGTTTCCAGTCCCCTCTCCTCTAGCTACTGAAACCCTGGCAACAGCTTGTTGAGGAGTGATGGGAGCCTGACAGAGAGGATGTGAATAGCTCACTGTTGATTGACAGCCCCTCCATAGCGTAGTCTGTCAAATTCATTATCTGTACTTCAGTAATCCCTGGAGATCCCATCACCATTTCACAGGGTGCTGTACAAACATATAACGAAGATCCAGCCCTCTTTCCCCAAGAGATGACAATCTATTTCTAAGATAAGAGGCAGTAGGTGGAATCAGCTTGTGGATGGCAGCAAGGACAGAAAAAGACTTTTAAGAACTGGGAAGTACAGGGGTGCCATAAAGGCTGGCTGTTTCCCTTTTGCTAATGGCATCACTTTCCTTGGCGTTCTCTGAAAGAAGTGGTCTCTAGAAATGGCCCATTAGCCTGAGTCTTGTCCCCTAACTGGGTTGGTGTAGTCCAGCCACAAAGTATCAGAGAGCATCATGTTGGATGAAGACCCAGAAATTCGGGTTCCAGTACTTGAACCTGCAGATGTTCATTCTGTTGATATAAAAACAAGACTGAGGGTTTTTTTATTATTATTATTTCCCAAGCAGCTGTCAAAGTGAATTTGAGGAAAGGGACTTTTAAATGGTGTTTACATGAGGAATGATTACTCATGGAAAATTCCTTCTCTGAACTTTTCCAATTTCATTAACAAAGGAATGTTTACAAAGCAAAGCCCCGCTCGACACACTGACATTCTTGAGTTTGGAGTTGCTCTCCCAGCAGTTGAAATTAAGTTCATGCATCAGTCTGAGAGCATATATTACATCTGGGTGGAACAAGGACCTGCTTGTGGCTATCACGAGAGAAAATCCTCATGTAGCAATGGGGAAAGTACAAGAACATGAATGAAGGCATTTGCAACAGCTTGGAAACCCCTTACTGAAGGGGTCTGCTGTCTCTTTGTCTGACTAAGCTATTCAAAGTCCACC
Organism: Bucorvus abyssinicus; assembly: GCA_009769605.1. Classification (NCBI taxonomy): domain Eukaryota; kingdom Metazoa; phylum Chordata; class Aves; order Bucerotiformes; family Bucorvidae; genus Bucorvus; species Bucorvus abyssinicus. Next base: position 4,054,841 of record CM020063.1, read on the forward strand.
TTGTTCCAAAATCCAGCTAGCCGTAAGGACTGTCCTAGCCATTTTTGGTCTCACGCTGTCTATTTTTAAGGGGTATGTTGAAAGTTTTCTGTTACAATGCACCACATGCTTGGAATTGATCAAGTGATCATCTTTCACATGAAGATAATGAGAACATTTTGCTAAAATCAGTACTCCTATCCCCATTTTGCCACTGGAGAGTGGAGGGTTGAAGAGCTATCTGAGGCCACATGCAGACGGAGTCAAACCCAGACACTCTTCCTGGTGCAGTCGAGTAGGACAACAGCTCTGCAACCCACCACTGGGGTTGGTTTTCTGCAGTCCTGTGAAAACGTAGAGCAGCAGAAACTCAAGCCCAGTTCCCATCCCCATTTTTCTATCTGAAAGTGGAGGGTTGGATAGTAATCCGAGGCCACATGCTGAGGTGCTGATGGAGTCAAACCCAGAAACTCTTCCTTGAGGACAGAATATCTTCATTTTTCTGTCTAGGATTTCTGTTTCTAGTTTCTACTAGTGACCAGCTGCTAAAACACATCTTTCCCACAGCATATCCAAACTGAACAAGAACTGGAGAATTACAGGCAGTTTTGGTGAAGATATGGTGTGTAACACACAATACCTGTGATTTCTAGTAGAAGGGACTGACAATTATGGAAACTTGTGGCAGTTGTGAGAGTAAAAACGTGGCAATGCTTTTTGTGTGTAGTGCTGGTAGAAAAAGGCAGGCATGGATCCGTTAGCAAGAAAATCGGATGAATAGAGCTGCAGGGAATGAAAATTTCCCAATGTCACCCTCCTAAGATAAACTTCTCAGAAGACCCCAAATATAGCTTCACTGATGCTAATGCTGTTGCAGACAGGAAGCTTGTGCTATGCCACCAAGGTACTCAGCAGTTATGAGGCGTGTATTTTAGAAGGTCACGTGAGGAATTAAGCATGAAGGTGCCGTTTAATGATACATTTATGCACTTGCTTTTTTTTTAAAGCAGACTCTCTGCTGAGCGTTTACTCCTTTGAGTTAATGGCAATAATTACATGAAAATCCATGTGGGCTTCTCGAGATGCTGAATTTGCAAACCGGCAATACAAATACTTTAATACTCATTTAAATACACTGTAATTGCACTTGATTCTAAGTAGTGGTGTTTTAAATACCGTGCCATTTGTAAATACTAGATCTCTCCCTTCCCCCTGCCCTCTCTAACATCAATCCTCAGCAACATACAGTGTATCTGGTTGATGTCAGTCTTGATAAATGATTCTGCTGACAGAGTTGACCATAAAGAATAACATTTTCCATTAAAAATTAATATATTCCCATGCCACATGTCCTTGTGTAAGAGCCGTACAATGGTCTGTATTGTCTGTCTGTCATCACTGATTTGTGGTTTACCTAGGTCCTGCAGAGTCCGGAGAAAATTACAGTTTTGATACCTGCCATTGATTAGTAATATTTATACAGCCATTCATTTGCACGTTGGCAAGTGACACCTGCAGTATGGCTAGCTGTCAGGCAGGCTCACAACATGAAAGAAAGGAAATGACCTTTCCTTATTAAAGGAAAGAACCCAATTTTTCTGCCTTTCCTTCAGCATTCGGTTTTCCAAAGAGATTTCAAATGGGACTGTGGTGGTTTTGTGTAGGATAGGCACACCTTCCTGCAGTCCTGTGGAAACCTAGAGCAGCAGAAACCAAGTCATTAAGCCCAATTCCCCACTACTGGAGGTCCCAAGTCACAGAATTGAGCTCAGAAGCTCGCTGGCTGTCACGTCAGAAATCGCTCGAGTTTCTCCCCTCTTCTCCCTTTTGCCATGATGTATTTCCTAGGCTCTAATTTCCTTTGTGCACAGGAATGCTCTCCTCATTTCTAGACTAAATTCAGCCTTGGAGACTTTAAACTCCTCCTTTATTTTGACAATACTGTTCTTTACGTGATATGACTTTTCTATGTACCTGGCTCTTATGAATGTGGTTGACATTCCACATTCTCAAGTAACATTTTTTTGCTCATGTACACATTGTGTGTGTACCTGCATTGTCCCAGACTGTTTGGGTTGGAACTGTTTAAAAAATGTTTTCTTTCTCCTTTGTGTTTTAGCTGGTTCAGAAAGGTCTAGCTGAATGATTTCTCACCCATGGAAACCATGGAAGTGGCTTTGTCCAAGTGCTAACACTTTGCAAACATTGCTTAACATTAGTGAGATTTTGTTTCAGAAGGGTATCAAAGCAAGGTCCAAAAAAGTCTATACTAATTTATTTGATGCTTCTCTGCCTTAACTTTTCCCAGTTTTGTGTTGGATGATAATAATGTGAAAGACAAGAAAATGTGAAGCAGAACATTTAATTTGCTAGGAAGCAATGTTTTTCATTGTTTTCTGGAAGGTTGTTCCCACAGAGATGGAAGGAAGCCACTGAGAAATGACACATTTTGCAACTTGCCTTCTCCAGAAGAAGTGAGAACTACCTATGAGGGCAGGCAAAATATTGCGAGAGATCTTTGTAATGAATTTATTCTAGAGGGTAAAGTTGATTGATTGGCAGGCAGCCTAAGGATCGTGTATTTTTCATTCTGTTGTATTTAGAGATAGGGGACTGAAATACAGATATTGCATTTTTGCACCAAAACTCTTTCACACATGGATGTTTACACAGATGCACCACACACCCAGAAAAAGGTATATTGTATTTTAGCAAAATATAATGCTCGTATTGGGAAAAATGAAAGCATCGGCTATTCAATGAGAACTCTTCAGGTCAACTCACATGCCTGAATTATTAAACCCAAGCACAAAAATATCTTTTACAATGTGTAATTTTTTTCCTTTCTTGCAATAACTTTAACACAGGAAGGGAGTGGGGGGAGGGAGGAAGATAGAGAAATAAGCTTATATTCTTAACTTTCCTAACCCATATTGCATTCCAGAACTATAAGATGTGGTAAAGACAGGTAAGCAGATTAATTTAGCAGACTTCCAGACTTCTGAAGCAAGAGAGGGAGGCAAGAACATTTTATCATTTCTGACATATGGAGCATGTAGTCCTGACTGCAATATGGAATGGATGATCAAAGTCATGTTTTCAATAGACTCTAGGAACATTTTTAGCCTTAAAATCATTAGTAAACTTCAATTTAGGAGCTGAACCCTAAAACCTTAATTTGGACAAAGCGCTCCTACTTGGGGCAATAGTAACTCACTCACAGGTCAAAATTTAATATAATTTTTGAACCAGGCAGCTCAATGTCTTGAAGAAAACGACTACAAAAATACTTAGAAAAATACCTTCAAGGGATGAGGATGAAATTGAGAGCTAAGCACAGAAAAAATAAGAACTAGGGCTTTCAAAGAAAATTGAAGCTTTGGAGAGCCTTCAACTATTTTGATTTATATTTAAACATTTTAGAGATTGGAGCTTTGATTAGCTGAGACCCTCTCCAGGTCCCCTTCAGCTCTGATTTATGGGCAGGCTGAATCTCCGTAAAATGAAAGCTAAATGAGGTGTTCTTTAAAATTACCTTTGAACACTTAAAGAAGGTAAGGAAGAGGGCAACTTGGCTGATGCTGACATGAAGGGGAATGGGATATGAGGGTGAGTGTTTTTAGGAGCCAAAGTCTTTTGAATATTGGAGAGGGGGAAGAATTTTAAGGAACAGTATGTGAGGGCATTTCTAACTGATACATGTGATAGTAATAATATATACATCACTTTTGACTGGGTGATGCATTAATCTGGACTTATTCACACAAATATGGTTGTTTGTACATATATAAGGCGATGTTTTGTTTAATTTAGTTTCATTTTGGGTTTTTTGGAAGAAAAGTTTTCTCTTACTTAAGAAATGGCTTTCTCATTTTGAGGTTTCTGTTGATTGTCTTGGCCCACCGAAGGCTATTCTGATAGAAATCTTATAATACACAGAAAGCAGCTAGACACCTACAAGTGAAATTGTGGAGCAGTGACTTACGATGAATGACCCCTGTCGCTCGTCTTAGAGTAGCATCCTTTAATGTTATAAAAACAGTGGGTAAGAAAATCTGTACATTAGACAGGTTCACTTCGCTCAAGCACGTCCTTCCCAGTCCTCCCCTGGTTTTGCTCTTCAGATTACCATTCTTTTTATTAGAGATGATACACACTAACACAGGCATTATCAGAAGCCAGACAGCACTGGATAAAAGTGCCCCTAAACAGGCTAAGATTTAAGGCAATATCCAATTCTACAAACGGTCTCAGTCCTGCTCTGCTCACAGATGCTGGCATAGGAACTGTCTTGCAAGTGACTGCAGCAGAGGTACGCATGGTGTCCACGTCCCACCCCACCAGGCTACTGCAGTTGGCTAATCCTTGGAAGAAAAATCTCAGGTGCAGAGGAAATTGCACGTGACAGTTGTTTGAAAACATGTCTCTTAAATGAAGTAAGGAATCTGACATGAGTAGATGATCCCTGAGAGAGTGGTAGCTGCCAAAATCATGAGTTAGGTCATGATGTTTGTAACAGATTTTAATATTTTGCAGCTGGAATGTGGACATAAAGGCGTATTCCCACCACGCATTCTTGCTGAGTTTGAAGAGGTGGATACAAACATTTTCTGACTGGCTCAGAAACTTCCTTGCAGATATTGTGGATTTGTGTCTTGACAGCCTTTATCATGGCAAGAGAAACTGTTGAGGTATTATGAGTGCAGAAGATTGAGACTGACTGTGGGGGATTGTTTAAGTTTTCCCAGTTAGTTAAACAGCCATAGGGCATCTTGGATTGGATTCAGCTCCATAGCTTGGACATGGATCTGAGTGATACTCTATTCTTGGCGTTGGTCTTTGCTTGCCTGACAGCTCAGTGATGGGAATCCAGGATCTTTGACTACATAAATCTGTTCCTACATAGGTGTCACCTCATTCTGCAGTTGTGTGCTCAGCATCTGAAACATTTTCCTGGGTCATTTCTCGCTGACAACTGTTTCTTCCCAGTGGGGAGCAGATGAGACATCTGTGAAGATACCTTTATCACTTCTCTGAGATGATGTTATATCAGGTTCCACACCAGTCCTGAAGCCAGCTGCAATCTTGAGCAGTTACTGGCTTGGATCTTTTTCTGTTCACCGGCCTGTAGTCCCAGCAAAGCTCACAGGCATGCTGCTCTGCTCCCTGCCCGGTACTTGTGCACGTGTGAGTAGCAACCTACTTGTGATATCTCTTGTATTCCTTGCAGGGGTTTTTATTCCGGACACATGCTACAATTTTGCTGCTAGTGATGTGGCTGTTCGCAGCCAATGTGAGAGGATCACTGTGGGCTGAGGAGCATAGTTAGTGTTTTTGGAACTACTGGCATCAAGTAATAATGTAAGTGGTGTTGCCTCTGGAATTAGCCAGATCGCCCAGGTTTTCATCTTATTGAGACATTTGGCTCCTCTTGCCTCTCTAATTGCTTTCTGATGTGTCAAATCAGGGTTGAGCCTTTCTGACACATAGCAGTCTTTCATGCACAAAATTTTCATCACACATTGTTCCATCACGCAAACAGCTGGAGAAATGGCAGCTTTGTAAGGGGACTACATTGGGACAGGAACCCCAGAGCTCTTCCTCTGTACAATTCCTGGGAGGCAGTGAAGGTTCTCAGAGGGACCCCAGAGCATCTTGTCCACTCAAATAATATTAGTGAAGGAGTGGAGAAGGAGATGGGGTAGAGGAAAAGGATCTGGCCAGGCATGCAATATCCAGACACAGACAAGAGACTGCTAAGCTTGTTATCTCTGAATGGTGAGTGCCATTGGTATTGCTTTGGAAAGACGTCAGTAGTGGTGTTGGCTTATGGCTGGTCCCAAAGGTGTTGCAGCCAACCACAGGGAGATGGTGATGGGGCTACTCACAAATGGCAACACACAGACACCCCCATGATGATCTCGCTTGTGAAGAACAGACATTCCCTGTCTACCACCAGCTACCATGCACCTAGATTAAATGGATATCTCACTTCTCTAAAAAAAATGGATTGTTTATTTCTTTGCAAAGACAGAATAGGCAATAAGCAAAGACAGGATAGAAACCACCAGCTTATGGCTTGAGTGTATAAGCTGGGGGTTCTTTATGGTTTAAATCATCACGCTGTAAGCACTCCTGCAGGATGAATGTGAGAAAAGTAATCTCTAGAAATGTTTCTGAAGCAGCTCAGAGGATTTAAGAATCTAAGTTTTGCACTTCTTTCTCCCACGGGTCCTCAACTAGCCCTATCTAGCTGCAGTCATTCTCACTTATCAAAGACCCATTCTGCAAAGAAATTAACTCTGTGTTTCAACCTAGCCCTGTTCAGCAAAGTGCAGAAGAATGCGCTGCATATTAAATATAAAGTGAAATCCTTCTCCTAGGAGCCTCTTTGCCAGCCTGAAGCTCTGCATCTAAATTCTAGCCAAAACTGAACAGGTGACAGGGTTTTGGCCCATGGATGTTGCTCAAAGTGATATCACAGTTTAAATGCGCACAACAACTGCAATTTAAACACAAGATCTCAACAGCCTAAATTTTGAGGCAGGTACAAAATCACCATGCTCCTCGAACTGTGGAAACCACCTTTGCTGGAGCTTTGTTAGGATACTTACTAGTTTTATGCAGGAATAAACACAGTGATTTCTAAGGATGTCTACATACATTGATGTAAAATAATGGAAGTTGTTAAGTTGAAGAAAAGATAACTCATATCTAGTCCCAGATGCAACATCAGGTATGCATTGTCTGAAGCTAGAGTATCTTATCGTGTGGAACCAGACTGCCACTGCAGCTTGTCTACATGTCACTGACTGGAGAGTAAGGGACAACATGAGCACATGAAATAGATGTATGCAGGCACAAAATCTGAACGCTTTCAGTTTTTCAAATTAAACATTTTTGCAAAGGTTTAATCAATGCAAAATTCTGTGAGAATTCCAAGCCTAAAATAACAGAAAATTGATTCCCACTATTTCTGAAATCATCCTGGAAACCTCACAATTAATTTTGAACAGCTCCATGACTACTGAAGTGCAAGTCTTGCCACTGATTTCAGTGTGAGCAGAAAAAGGTGAGTAATTGTGAAAGAACACCCTGAAATTCAAGTTGTCTGGAAGAAGTCAGCACAGTTCAGGTCTTTCCTTTCCCTGACGATAACTGTCCCAAAAGAAAAGACCTCTCATGGTGTGCTGCACGAGAACAGAATGAGACAGAGGCAAGATGAAGGTAAAATACTATTCTCAGAGTTCAGCCTATCAAAGACTAGGTGCCTGCTTAACATCAGATATTGACACAACAGACTTTTTCTGTGACTGCTGACATCATCATCAGACTGCACCTATTGAGTGAGAAATGCAAACCTGAGATTTCCCAACAAGTAGTTCATAGACAGCAAACACATGCAGAACTATTACTTTTCTGATACGGACTATCTTAAAAAAAGATAGAGTTGTGATGTGATGGTCTGAATCGTGATATAATTGTTAATGTCAATTATAGTAACAAAATATCAACAACCAAGTGCCATTCAATGGCCATGCTATGAACAGATTGACTGAAATGTAATGACTATGTATCATCATTAAAGAGCTGCTGAGTCTCAGAGAATCTCTTCTAATGAACGATTTGATGTTAACTAGCAAATGATGACTTTTGCAACTGAATCTAAAGATGAACTCATTGATACCATTGGATTATTAAGAGCTTATGTATTGATGTTCAATCATTTTAATAGATTTGCTTCCTTATTGTAGAATAGGACACTAAAAGTGCTGTGAATAGTAATTTACTTAGAATAACCCTAATAATGCTAATAATACCATAATCTTATTTAATCTAATTTAAATAGACAGCAAAAAGACCTACTTAGGATGACTTGTCTTTTGTTGGTGGAAAGATTCTCATTATGAAAATTAAATTGCTTTCAAACTCCTTCGACACTCTACAATCAAAGCCGCTCACCATGTACAAACCAGGCAGGAGCCCCAGATCTCAAAATCTTTAGGGAAGCACTAATGTGTTGTGTTTAATAGAGATGAACTTAAGTGTCTGCTCACACACTTTGCTGAACAGGGCTTTTTCAAGCTTTTGGGCAGGGTTTTGGTTTTAATGAGATGAATTTTGCATCCACATCAGGACACTCTATTATTATCTGAGTTAATTTAATTTACCAATAAAGTCGCTGCGAGTGACACTAGGAATTAGCAGGGAACAATAGAGAGCAGGTGAAGGCCACATGGCAAAGACACAGCTGAAATCAACAGGTAAAGCCTGTCTGACATAAAAGCTCTCAGCATATAGTAAATTTTCTTGACTCCGCATGTACTTTTAATATCCCACGTCAGAAAGAAATCCTCTGAGAGCGTGTCACCCAAGTAAGGACTTGCTTCTACAGTATTTAAAATAAACTCCATCATCAAATATTTCTAAGTTGGATCCACCCTGAAGTTTCAATACCTTTTCTACGTGTATAAACACTGAGAAATTTGACAGAGCTAATCCTGTAAAGGAAGAACTGAAAACAACTCCTTATTACTGCTAGTCCCATTTTACCTATGTGTTATATACATGGTTTTGTATTTCAGTCCTATCTTCTTTTGTGCAAACAAAGACAGGTTTGCCGTATTTTGCACTGCAGAACTGACGTGTCCCTGGGAATAAGGGATGGACTCTCTTGTGGCTAACACTTCACACTATAAGCATGCCCCTGGCTGCAAAATTTTTATTGGTGGCAACAAGTGAGACAGAAGGAGCAAAGTCTGAATTCTGGACTATTTGTGGGGCTGACAACCAGGGTAAAAATACCTTTCCTGCTCAGTGACACAGAAGAGTGGATGTCATGGGGGTCACATAACATAGCAGTCGATTTGGTCATTTTCTCTGAAAAGTCCCTTTTCAGGATTGAACTGTAAGTTCAAAGCAAGCAGGATGGGCTGAATTCACAAGTGACGATAAAACGCCAGGTTTGCTGCAAAATTCACTGATGCTGGCAGCAATACCTTGCAGGAGACATCACAGGTGGACTCACTGGTGAAAATTGTGTGGGATGAAAATGGGACATGAAGATTACAAGAGGAAAACAGAGGAACAGTAGTCAGATCCTGAGGTAACTCCACCCCCCAAAAAATGCTTTTCTTTCCTACCCAAGCTCCTGATGGTTCATCAAGAAGTAGGTTGAAGGGTGTTAAATCCAGAAACAGCAGTAACTGAGGGAGAGCAAGCACTGGCAGTGCCTGCGCTGGGAGTGGTGGGCAGGATGGGGATCTGGCTGTGCCCCTTTGTGGTGGGGGCAGGTGAAATGCTGAGTGACCTTGGCATAGCCAGCTGGAAACTTTTTACAATGGGAAAGGAAGGAGAAAACGTACCCTTTTGCTGAAAAAAAATATTTTTTCAACCAAGTAATTTTGCAAATATGTCAGCGCATTATAAATCGCCTCATTCCAGCCTAAACGATTCTATGATTCTATGATTCCATGAAGATACAATATTCTGTCAGAAAGTCAACAGCTTTTTGTTGCTGACAGTCTTTCAACCCCAGTGTTTGTCTGCCCACAAGCCTCAGCATCAGATAAGAAACATGCTTATGTTTCTTATAGAGAGGACTGCATTGCAGATACCAAGTTAGAGTACCGTGCTTGGGTAAACCCTGCTTATCTCTCCTTAAAGCAGGTCCCCAAAGTCACTGCAGGCAACTCCAAACCTACTCTGACTTGTGCTGCCTGCTCATGGTGTTAGTGCCCACGGGGAAAGGCAGGGTCTGAGGATGCCTTAGGCCATGCCTCAAGTGTGTGGCGACGGGACCTGTCACTGAGGAATCCCCTATGAACACCTTCCTCCCGGGATGATTTAAGCATACCACGGGATGATTGTACTGCTTGTTTTATCCCTGGGTCTGCAGGGATTCAGATATTCCCACCCGTCTTTGCTCCTGCAGGGCACTGTGGAGGGGATTGGGCTCCTTTGGGATGCTCTTGCCACAGAGTGATCCCAGAGAGACAAACAGACCACTGGGGAGAGAGAGTGTTTAAAATAAATTTATAGGAAGACTGCAAATTACAGTAAAGTTGAAGACGGGACTTTCAGAGAGCAGTTTGTCAGGAAGACACCTGCTTTTTATAGCATGCCTGGCATGGCTGATGGCAAAGACATTTGACATTTAGCTCTGATTGAGTGGCAGGTGGGGAGAAGGAAGCCAGCGATACTGTAAGTAACTCACTATGAAAGTGGAATTAGGAAAGGACAGAGTTTGGGGAAAGTCGCATAGCTTTGGCTGGACTCCTTGGCTGCATCATAGTGCTGGATGGGCTGGATCTGAAGTCCTGCGATCATTTTCCCACCCCTTCATGAAGAGGAAAAAAAAAAAAATAGTCCTAGAGTTCCAGGAAAATAAGTTTCCTTCTTAAAGGATCTACTTTGCTTGGGCCGTCAGAGCTGCCTGTGTCCAGGTACACTTCCTGAAAGAGCCAGAGGAGGGTTTGGTCCTCAGGGGTGACAGATGCAGGGACACCTGGCAGTGGTCATGGCTGGGGTCCACACCTTCCCTTTAGCACTGAACAATAGTCGGGAGGGGGAATTGGGTGATGTAAGATGTGAATTACAACTGAGGGGGTCTTTCAGGTGCTCTTGGCTTAGCTCCAGCACAAGTGTTTGAGCAAATGGAAGTTTGCTGACATGAAAATGGGCCTCAGTGTCTTATTTTCCCCATTTGCAAAATGTGAGTACCAACGGAACCTTCTCCCACTTGTCATCGTGCTTTTGAACATGCAAAGTGGATGATTAGGAGGGACTTATTCCCTACATGACAGCTTTTATCTATTATCCTTGTAATGAGCCCACGGCTTTTGGTTGTTACCCCTGCATTGGTCACACACTGCTCTAGATCCCTGCCCAGCACCTAAAACGGGGATAACACGCAATGTAGTTTTTCTTTGTATGTTTAAATACTTTCACTGCATTTCCAGCCCAGCTCTGAACCTGAGTGACTCCTGAGAAATACCGGTTACTGTACACTGGGGACCACCACGAAAAACTGGGAGTAACGCTCTTATCAGCTACTGCTTATCACATGGACCTACTCATATATTTGTTTCAGACTTCTCTGAGCTCCCTAATTTATTTTACTATTTTTATGAGGTCTTCCTTATCTCCAAATACATTTTCCTCTCATTGTTCAGGTTAGATTTCGTAGGAGTTAAGTACCTCAGTAATTTACAGTCATCATTAATTTAATGACTGCCAATTTATTAGTGTTCACACCTTCTGTACAAGAAAGAAAAGTATTTGATACAATAAATGAATTTCTCCTCAAGCATTTGTCAGGCTGTATTTGTTAGTGAGAGTCTTTCTCTGTAGCAAAAGGATAAACTAGGGGACTCCTTGACACAGAAGAGAAGATGCGGTGTGAATGTGTGTGAGATACTTAATTAGGATTAATGGCATGAGGGATGCCCTTAGGCAAATCTTTTAACCTGAATATGGCTAAAGATCCTTGTTTGAAAGATGAAGACACAATGCAAATTGCACTGAACGTTGGCTGTGGAAAAGAAAAGGATTTGAGAAAAAAGTAATGATTTGCTCAAGTACTGTATTTTAATTAGGGAAAAGTTAAATTGGATTTTTTTGTTTTTGTTGTTTTGAACTGAAAGACTTTGAATCGTGGACCAGACCCAAAATGGTTGAGGAACAATTTTGTTTCAAACTCTATTTGACTAAGGTGCTATGATATTTCAAGGAAGATGTGATTTGAATATTCATCATCTCCCGTAGGCAAAACTTCTCCCACCAGGTTTAGGACATAGATACTTTTTCTTTCTCTCATCTATCTCAGATTCAAAGTGTTGAAATATTCCTACTGCAAGCCAGCTGTCTGGAGGCCTATGTGTAATTGTACGCCTGCTTCCAGCAGAGAGAAATCTGTGTAGCGCGAGGGATGATATGTTGATGTTGAGTTTATACCTTGTCACAGGCTCAGTATGTATTCATTGGAAAAAGCATCTACTTTCCCTATGCATTTCTCTCCATCTGAGAAGTGGGAAACTAACTCTGGACATAAATTTCTCTCTGCACAATTTCCCAGGGTGGGAGTGCAGAGGCAGCATTTCAGTTTTATTATGATTTTCTAACTAACATCTCATTTTAAATGAATTCCGTCCCCAAAATATTTTGAATATTGTGCCACAGGGAAACTGGAGTTTACTGCTAAACCTTCCATAATATATCATGGTTTCTTTTCTTATTGAAAGGAAGTTGAACATTTGGGAAATCTCAGACAGTGAAGCGTTAGGGGAGGTGTAGTCTTGCTGGTGAGTCCAGCTTCCAGGTGAGAATGGGACTGCAGGCAGTAAAAGTCACCCCTGAGACCTTCATGACAATTCTCCTTTAGTCAAAAATATTTGCCTTTTTGTGATGATAGCATTGCTAGTGTAGCAACAAGAAATTAAAAATTCTCCGAGGAAAAGAAGCTAGTGCTAATTACTAATTAGACTTCACTAAAGCACAGATTTTCTAATGTAAAGCTACTTACAGAGAAAATGCATGAAACTATTGACAGCAATGTTTTGCTTACCATTACCTGTGTTTTTTTGTATTATGAATCTTACAAGGCAGATGCTTTTCGTTTCTGCATCTATTGACTGACTCTAGGTCTTGCTGTGATTAAAAAAAAGCAAATATAAATAATAATAATAATAATAAAATAATAACAATAATAATACTCCTTTGCCTGAGATGTACCCATGAGCAGACTTTACCCGGAGCAGGTGGACCATGAGTAGAGATATTAGTTGTTTTCCCTGCTGGGTTTCCTGGAGCTGGTGGAAAGGGTCAGGGTGCCTTGTGCATGCAATGCCCAGGGAAGATGCCGGGGTCATTTTGAGGCAGAGACTCCTGGGACAACAGAGAACTTCATGAGCATTGCAGACAAAGCCCTCAAAGGGTTTCCTGAGATCCTTCAGCTTCTACAAGAAATTATTGGCTTGCTACAGTAATTGCCAGGTATAACCCCATGCTTGCTGTGAAGTTAATACAGGGACAGATGCTCCCAAGGGTTCCTTTCCCACTAAAGAATAAAAAATCCACTTATTACAGTTGTGCTTAGCCAATGTTTACTCATAATAAAACACCATTAGAGGGACCTAGCCTTGCATTAGTGTTGGCTGATAAAATCTGGCTGCATAAAGAGTATCTTGGAGAGCTGCTCCAACAGAAACACCCGCTGCCCAGTGCTGCCAAAGCATGCTCTGCTTTATAGGGGAGGTCCTCCCCATGCTTTGGGAGCACTGAGGCGAACTCAGGGTGATGAAGAAATTGACACCCTACCAGAGAAACACCTTTTGCTTTTCCTTTTCATCCTACTGCACAGAAAAGCCTTCTGGAGGTTGCAGCCTGTGAGGAAGTCTGCGGGCGGTTCTTGCTGTGGGCTGTGTGTTGGCTGTGTGTGCATTTGTAACGTAGCTATCATAGCATCCTGCGCGGTGACCTGTCCTGCCTGCTCCTGTGCAGGTAGCAGGATTAGTTCAAGAGAGCAGAAATTCACTATTCCCACCTGAGCGGTTTTGGCTTCGCCAGCCTTCATTTTTTTGTCACCCGCCTCAAAGCTTTCATTGCTTTACTCTTCCTCCCTCAGGGGAAAGACAAAGGAAACCGCTTAGCATGGTTGCAAAATCATCATTGCTGTGATTTTTTTATTTTGGTGGACATCTATTTATATTTATGTTAACTACTTGTGCAGTTTAACTTAAGTCTATTGAAAGTAATTAATATTCTAAGTGTAGAAATGCTGACATAGGACATAGAATCAATTTGGTTGGAAAAGACCTTTAAGCTCATCGAGTTCCCCCGCTCCCCCAGCACTGCCAGGTCCCCACTGACCCCTGTCCCTCAGCACCACCTCCATACGGCTGGGAAACCCCTCCAGGGATGGGGACCTCACCACTGCCCTGGGCAGCCTGGGACACGCCTGCACAACCCCAATGAGGAAGAAGTGTTTCCTCACGGACAACCTCAATCTACCCTGGTGCAACTTGAGGCTGTTTCCTCTCATCCTGTTGCTTGTTCCTGGTGAGAAGAGACTGACCCTTACCTTGCTTTAACCTCCTGTAAGGTCTCCTCTGAGCCTCCTTTGCTCCAGGATCAACCTCCCCCAGGTCCCTCAGTCACTCCTCAGTGCATTGTGCTCCAGACCCTGCACCAGCTTCGTTGTCCTTCTCTGGACATGCTCCAGCCCCTCCATGTCCTTCTTGCAGCGAGGGGCCAAAAGTGGACACAGGATTCGAGGTGTGTTCTCCCCTGTGCCCCCAGTCCAGGGGGACGATCCCTGCCCTGGTCCTGCTGGCCACACCAGTGATGATACAGGCCAGGATGCTGTTGGCCTTCTTGGCCACCTGGGCACACATGATCCACCTTCTGTTGAAATGAGCGAAATGCAGTGATTTAGACAGGTCTTCTTAGAAAAAAGGGGGCAGCCAGAAGTGTCCATGAGTACTCATTAAAGATTGTTTCAACTGGAAGGAGCCAAAATAAATTTTGCCAATTGCACATCCAGTTTACTAGACTTAGACAAAACGGTGCGCTTATCTACAGGGCAGAAAGCAGAAGCTATTTAGCATCATCAGGAAGTAAACATGGAGAGGGAGGAATGCAGAAAATACAGCAGATTTTGGCTGGTGGGATGACTTCCTGGATGTGAGGTTCTGGAAAGAGCACGCTGCTTTGATATCTGTAATGGCTGTCAGTGGTCAGAGCTGTAGCTTTATGCCTCATCTCAAAGTGCGTATGTGGAAGGATTAAAATCTGAGTATTGATTGCATAAAGGAGAAAAAGGGATTACTTGTTCTAGGGAGGAGCAAAGGAGAAAGCTTTAGGGAGTCCCATAAACTAAGATTAAACCTTAAACCAATTTTAAAGAGATGTGGGAGATGTGTCTTAATTACTGTGTGTTCTGTTTTGCATGGTGTATGCTTAACTTGCCCAATTTTTGGAGGTGCTGAGGAGCAGCAGCATCTAATGCTTAGAGCTCAAGTTGAGGGACATTAACACTGTGAGAATAATTGAGCCCAGTGTGGATGAACTGGGACATTTCCAGATGAAAGTTCTTGTGCATGTTGATTTACAGATACCTGCATCATGTTACGAAGTGACCATCCTCTGTCATTCTAAAGCCACAAGAATAGTGACTAGTCTGGCCAAGATCACAGAGACGTAGTAATAAATACTGTGAAGTTTATCTGAGTGTACACACAGGATATTCTCTGAGGCAAGGAGTGGGCTGGACCCAGCACGTCGTGTAGCAGCTCCCATCACAAGGAACTCGTTGTTGACAACTCTTAATGATAATGTTGACATTTCTTGCGTTGCCTCTATCAGACTTTTTTCAGTAAACCTCCTAGCATTTCTCACACCAACTGGTATCTCCCTGGCCACGAGACTTCATGTGATTGCATATTAAAGGTAATATCACCTAACATACTTCACTCAGCCAATGTCATCACCGTTAAATCTTTAATGGCAAAGGTTACACTTTTATTTAATGAAGAACTTCCCTTCACCCCTGGACAAGAGTGATATTTCTCCCTTTGTGAAGAATGATTGCAAACATTTCTGACAATAATTAATTTTCCGTTAATTATTTTCTATTTCTGTACAGTGTGTTCTTTTCATTCCAGCTCTCTAACAAATTTGGCGTTGAGACCCCTTCACCCTTTCCATCTATTCAAGCACAAGGTTCCATTCTTCATTAGAGCTATTTTAAAATCTGCAAGGAACTGTTTTCCAGATGTGGATATGCACAGACAGTAATTGCACTTTGTGATCACTTCCAGCTGCCCTAAATGCCTGCCAACAAATTCCCACAAGGAGTGCAGGTTTTGTGCTGCAATCAGGGGGAACATTGTAAAATGATAATGTGTTGCACACTGCAGTACCTACAAGAGTTATGGATGTTATAACTGAGCTAATTGGAATTAAGCGTTACTTTAAAGGTCAAGAAAGTGACAAAGAAATGCAATCTTTGTAGATTAATCTGGTGGGTTCTTTTTGAGTAGTATTGAGTACCTGCTTGTTGGGTGATGTTAATTTTTGTGCATTATGTATTTGAATACTCTGTGGATGCCTTGCACACTTACATATCGTGGGTAAGGCAATCTCATGTTTTGAATTTGGAAGAGTAATCAAACACCAGATATTCTTTTACCAAGTAAAGCATTTACCTCCTGGAACCGTTCTGGTGTGACCAGAACTTACAGTTATGGATCACGTGTTCTGCTGGTGTTAATGGCCCCAATTTCATTGATATCAGCAAAGAGATGTACACACTGCTAAAACTGAGTTTGGTCCTGTGTTTTTGTTATTTTAACAATGTAATTTTTAAATAGGTGTTTATATAGTTCCAGTGCAATTTCCTCCCTTTTTACTTACACGTTCTTACGATTCTTGGCTGAAATACAGTTTTATGCAAGAAGGTCAGCAGAAGACATCACTTACAGCCTCAGAGTGAATTATAACATCCTAAACAGCATAGCAAGTGCCTTAGCAGCCTTCAAAAATAATAATAAATAAAATTTCTGATATCATCAGAACAGAATTTTAAAATCTATCATGTAACGTCTTGCTCCATTACTCACAAGCTTCTGGACTCAATCAACAACCCCTACCAGCTCTCTGTTTAGACTGTTCTGCCCTCTGTAGAAAAGCTTGACCATGGCTCATTTTCCTGGAGATTAAAAATGTAGAGTCATGCTTTAAACCATGCTTACCACCTTAGTGTTGTGCCCCAAAACTTATCTTTCCTTCTGGCAACTAAATTCAGAATTTGATTTTCCTCCATAACAATATAAAGTGTGGAGAACCATAACACTGCCGGGATCCAGAGCAGAAGAACACCAACCTGAAAACACTGGTCAGGTGACTTCACATTTTTTAATAAAAAGAGATGTATTTTACTTCCTATGCTGAAACGAGGTTTGCACAGCTGACCTCTTTGGGGCTTCTCCTGGACAACTTGGTAGGCTGGAATGAAATGCCACCTGAGGTGCCTATATGTTGTTGCAGCTTCAGCCTGGAACAGCAAATGCCACCCTGCATGTCCACCAAGCTACAGTGGGTCTAATTCACTGTGACCGCGTTTTTGTACACGCGCGTATGCCTGTGAGCATGAACAGGAATCTTATCTGTAGTTCTAGGGACACAGTGTATGTGGTTGCCATGGTTTCTTGTTGAGTATCTCTTTTTACTTGATGAAAGCAAATAGTCATTCTTGAGTTAGCTTTACTGAATTTGTCAGTGGTCTTCAACCTCTTCCACCTTACTTTTTTTTTTTTAACAGTGAAGATATGGATTGCTACCTTGCAAAGCTAAGCTTCTGACTACAGATTTTATTTCCTTGGTTAGCTTTTCTTTTGCCACCGCCTTAGGTGTAGCTCCTGTATGCCCTAGAGATCACATGCTGAAAACTACTGCATTCTCTAAGTCTGCAGTGGTGTGTCTCATGTGTATGTATCTTATAAGCTGCTTTATATAAATACGTGAGTCTTACTACAGGTTTATTTAAGCTATATCTCTCTTCTGGAAAGTAACTCACAATTTTCTGTGGTCCGGGGTTACTGCCTTACAGTAACAAGGAATTGTTAGGCGGTTTGGACATCATGGCCGAACCTCACCCATGCCTTTCCTGGGCATTGCAGCTCAGTGTGGAAGTTACCTGACAACTGCTGTCTGTAGAAACAAGACGCGCGCTGTTGACGGGGAGTCGTGCGATAACACAAAGTGCTTTCAGTGTCCTGTAGGTGTAATGTTTGCGTAGGCTGTCCCTGTGATCGCTCATGAAGAGTATACAACTGGATACTTTGCCATCTGAATTAAATGGCTTCGTAATAAAACATAGGCTAGATATCAGGAAAAGCTTCTTTACAGGAAGGGTTGTGAAGCCTTGGAACAGGCTGCCCAGGGAGGTGGTGCAGTCCCCATCCCTGGAGGTATTTAACAGCCGTGTGGATGTGGTGCTGAGGGACATGGTTTAGGGACCCTGGCAGTGCAGGGGGAACGGTTGGACTCGATGATCTTAAAGGTCTCTTCCAACCAGATGATTCTGTGATTCTATGATTCTGTAATTAAATAGCTTAAGAGTCAGAACTACTATTAGGAAAAAGGTAGGTGAAAATTAGGCTCTTAAATCCCCATTTACTTCCCCAACAAAAGCTGGTTGGCTTTGTAAACCTGGTGAAAATTGTGTCCAGGTAGAGACCTATATATACAATATCCTGTTTGGAAGCCTTGCCTTGTTTGTGCATTGGAAGGGTGTTCTTGCACCAACAGAGACGTGGGTTTCATGCTGTTATTAAGGTCTCATATTTGGTAAAGAAAAAACTAACTTCCTGTTACCATATGGTATATTCAAGATACTAAAAGGCTGTCAAAAAACAAGAGGGTGATGGGAGGTGATGATAAAGCCTCTGGATGCGTCTGTGTGTGTATGTTGTGTAAGAAATACCGAATATTTAGTCACTTGATAGGAAGGACTCCTTTTGCACTTTAGGATGTTGACTGTGACCCTTGTAGCCCCATTGTTTGTTCACGTTCAAGGAGGCAGGCCACGTTCCAATGAGCAAGTGCCGATGGGATGGCATTGCATGGTCTAATGAGAACAGGAGAGAAGATAATAAAGATTTTTCCACAAATACCTCTGTCTTTGCATGGGATATTTCTATGAGGTATTTCAGGCTGATGCAATCTCACAGTGCTTGTGCACTGAGCTGGCAGTACAAGAGCTAAGGTTGATGAGCCTGTCCAAGCCCTTTGTTGACTTTGTTATCAGAGCTAGATGGTCACACTGGATGAGGGGAGGATGTTGCTTGCAGCAGGGGAATTGAGGCAGAGGGCGACCCATTGCAGGCTGCTGAATATTATCTAACCCTCCTACAGTCTCCTTCCTAATCATCTCGTTTCTTTTGCCTGTAGTATCGTAAAATCCCACGTTAACCCCTCTGCCTATATTTTATGGACAGATATTTCTCCCTATTTGGTCTACAGATTTTGATTACAGTGGGAAATTTATATCATTTTCTTAAGGTACTTTAGGTACCACATTGAGGGAACCTAGGGGAATTTCTTCTGCCTAACTTGGAAGCTTAAAACACAGATGCCTCCATCTGAGCTGTTCAACTTTGGTTCATAGTCAATGGTGAAAGAGAGGTTCTCAATTATCACATTTAAGATTAGAGATACTGTCCTTTGGACTGATTCCAGTGAGAAGGGTGGCTAGCCAGCATGACTTTTATATCTGAGACCCATAAAATTGCACACCTGCATCCCAAGCTGTTTCATAGACAGGAAAAAGAGGTAGATTCCCCCAGAAGTGTCTTCAATCTTACCCCTAGGATTGGTGCCTAAGAGTAGACAGCGCGAGCACCTCCTTTTTGATGATGCTGATGCTAAAGTGGCTCCTCCAGGCATTAAATCACTTACTGGTACAGCATCTTTGAAAACTCCAGCAATCATGGATCACGTCTGGATGTCTGATTTGGAGCCCAGTGTGATGAACAGGACGATTTTGTTTGACTTTTTTCTGGGTTTTATGGTGATAATAATAAATAATAGCCTGTCTGCACGTGACATTATCAGCCTGATAACGCAGCTGCCGCAGTCTTCTCACAGTAGGTGGAAGTCACTGGCCGAAGCAGCCCTGTAGGCAGCATTTGACACTTTCTAGACAAAGAAAGTGCCTTTCTTACCATGGCATTTTTCTTGGTAGGTAGGAAAGCACATGCAGATGGGCATGGGAAAAGGAATAAAAATCTTTTGTTATAACCATGCCTGTACGTGCTCCGTGATAAAAATTCATCAACAACATTAATTTATTGTACCTTCATGAACAATCCTTCATTCACAAGCCTCCCACACTCAGACATTCACACATGACCAAGGTTCATAACTGAAGATACTCACTGACGCACAATTCATCAACGGCTCTTTTCAGCAGTGAGCCTTTCTGATGATGGATTTTTTAACTGCTCTCCAGCTGACCCAGCACCTCTTCTATCCCAGTGTCTAGCCCAGGGTCTCTTGGTTTTCTAGTCTCTCTTCTGTTTAAACCTACCTATTTCTTGAAGTTGAAACTTATTGAAATTTCAGGAGTTTCTGCCAAAAAATATGGTTTTGTCAAGCCTAATTTTTGGCAAGGGAATGTCAGCTATACATGTACATGCAAAACTTTGCTGGTGAGAAATTCAAAACGAAAAAATTTGTTTTGAATAATCATTTCAAAACAAGATGAAGTACAACCAGTTACAGTGCAACTTAAACAGTTCATGTTTTCTTTTCAGTAAAAATCCCCCCTATTTAAAAAAAACCAACCAACCAACGTTTTGTTTTGAAACCTGAGATAATTTTCTTTTTGGATTTTCTTGGAAACTGCTCAAGTAAGTGAATTTAGACAAAGTGTACATCTAGGATTTTTCTTTTTTAAATTCCACCTTTTTCTTTGGTTTTTTTGTTCTGTTTTATTTTAGGAAAAAAAAGGTTTTCTGACTTGCTTTACTTCTATTTTTCAGACCTGGTCTCAGGATCTACCACAGTGCACTTGTATAGAGCTGCTCTTCCCTATAGAGGATTTCCCCATATCTTCGACTCAATTAATCTAACTAATGGCTATAAGGGGAGTATTTTATTTTATAGTCACCTAAAAAAGGCAAGTTAAATGATTTTGTTTCAGCTAAGCAGAAGACTGACACAGAAAAAAACCCAGCAAATCTTTGTGTCCCTTAGATGGCCTCAGGAGATGGAGATTTATTACTTGCTCAAGCTCTCTTCATCTTTGCGAAGTGTAGGGGGTCTGTCTGAGTGGAAGGACCATTTTCAAGACCTGATCTTTACAAGGCTGATCTTCAAAGTGTGCAGCACCATTGTAGTAATTCCTCTGCTGCCTTTCCACCTCCCCCTCCTGCATTTCTGACCACACTCCCAGCGCTGCTCACTGCAGCACTATTGTACGAGCCTCTGTGGGGCCTCGCCAGGCTCGCTGCCTCCGTCCTTTTCAATTTGCACGCTGCTTTAGAAAACAACTGTTACCCTTTGTAATCAGCCTGCAATCTCTGTGAGGCTGTTGGTTTTAAAGAGGAGTTTAGACAATAGTTGTGTGGTCTTTGGTGATAAACCAACCTCCAGCTGTAGGTAGAAAAATAGCAAGGCTCTCATGTTCTCTTGACCTTTCTCCCAGAATAATCAATATCTGTCGGCTGTCGAGCCTATTAATCTCTGTGTCAGTAGAGAGGCTGTTTCATACACTCAGCCGTCTTTTCCTGCCTGAAAAACCAAAAACTGGAGAGACCTAAGGATCCACTTGGTAAATTTCTTCAAGATGCTGTATTCCAACAGACTTCCACAGCAAGGTGTGTGAGGCTAATGCCCAAAATAACAGCTCTCCAGCCACGATGAGAATCGTAAAGAAAGCACTTACTACTCTTAAACCAAAATCAATAGTAAATTTTTTCCCTCAGCTCGAAAGGACAAAACTATTTGTTTCGCCCTCACACCAGCAGGCCATTCCTCGAGATGAGCTACCTCCATCAAAGGCAGCAGCGCCTACAGAAACAGAATTAACTTAACGTCGCTAGCCTCTAATCATAGAAGGATTATGTAACTCTATCTGCTCAAAGTGGATAAACAGTTTCAATTGCCTACCATGGTAAGTGGGTCTGCTTTAAAATTAGAAACCTTTCATAGCCTTGGGTAGAGTCTTTCCTGTGACCTTGATGGCAGCAAAGTCCATCTTGAGACCTTGCCCAAGTTTTGATTCTTCCTCTTGGGATGGTACTGTTTTTGCTGAGAAGTTGGTCGTTTTTACCAAGGGCTATGTCTCTACTAATGTAAAATACTATCTATAAAGTCAGCTGGACTGTACATTTGCCTATTTCTCCCTCTGAATCGTGGCCTTCTCGTGCACACAGATGTCTTTGCTTGTAATTACCAGGGATTTCCTTAGGACATTACTTCAGTGATCGTTGCAACTCCAGTGGTTACAGCTGAGTCAAAATGACTGTCTGAGGCTCCAGCAAAAATCTGCAGAATATCTTTGTGGGTGAGATGGAGGTAGAAAGAAAAGAGTGGTGGAGATAGGGGACACCTTAGATATGAGGTAGGGGATAGCATGGAACACATGGTTGGAAGCTGGTTTTGAAGAACTAGAAGACTGAATGGGCTACCTTTCCTAGCAAGAGCAGTATACGCTTTTTCATGAGCACAAAGAACACTACAGAGTCTATTGCTTTCACCTGAAATGGGTGCTGTTCAACCCTCTCACTGCTGTGTTTTGCAAGGGTGACTGTACATTTGTTCATTCTGACTCCATAACCCATCCTTCGTTTCTTTCTTCCTTCCTTCCTTTCTCTCTTTCTTTCTTGCTTTCTTTCCTTCTTGCTCTCCCTTTTTTCTTTCTTTTTCTCTCTTTTTCTTCTTTCTTTCTTTCTTTCTTTTATCCTTCTTTCTTTCTTCCTTCTTTCTTTCTTTCCTTCTTTCTTTCTTCCTTTCTGTCTGTCTTTCTATCTTTTTCTTTTCTTTCTTTTCTTCCTGTACTCTACCTTCACCTAACACTACTTTGATTTCTTGTCTGTTCTCCAGATCCTTGTTGCCATTTCGACATCTGCACATCTCATACTAACATAAAGCTTTTCACATCTCCTCAAACCCCTCTCTTTACCATCTGTCTTCAAGAAATGTTTAATTATCCTAAATATATTGCTGATGTACAGGTCCCAGTATTTAGGGTGTTGTGCAAATGTGTCTAAGCTATGGCCTTCGCTGAAAACTTTACAATGCAGACAAATAAGATAAATAGAAGATAAGAGGAAGCAATGTTATTACATTCCTCGTTAAGATAAGGAGCTAAGATACTTCCTGATTCAGGAAACAGCCTATATCTCAGGAAGTGGATGAGTACTTGCTTAAATTCTGTAGAGTCTGTGGAGCCTGAGCATGTATGCAAAACTTATTTAACTTCTTCCTTGACCAACAGCTAAGTGAATTATCTCAGGTAACACAAGGGGTACGTGGCTGAGTTGGGAACTCAGCCCACATTTCCAGTGACCTTGTCATGTTTCTCCAAGAAAGCTTTTGCTTTATATTTTCTCTTCCCTTTGATTGTATTTTAACAAACTCAGTAAATTATTACCTCTAGGTGTAAAGACACCACTGAACATTTATATGTTATTTTTATTATTTTCATTTTCTTAAAAATACAGTATTTTGCGATAAAGAGGAAGGAAAAAGTCAAGTTAAGGATAACATCTGCAACCATGAAAACTGCATGGATTTCCATAGCAAAAAAAATTTATGACATAGACAACAGGTTTTAGTTTAACAATATAAATTATAATCCCACCAGGGATCATTTTGACAGTGCAAAACTACTCTTTGACACTGCTGTGGGTTTTTATTAAGGAGTTTATAAAAGAAAATCTTAAATAAATACAGCTGGTACAAGCTACAAGTAGGACTGGCTTGTAGATGAAAAAATTACACTGATAGATAGATAGTCTTAAAGGTAATTTCTAGACACAGTTTGCAATCATGATAATAGGGATATGCACAGAGGAGTATTGAAAAACACCCTGTGACTAGGGCCAAGGATAAAGCTGTGGGACATAAAAGTTTTCAAGGGTCAGTCAAACATGCAGATGACACCCAGCTGAGTGATGCAGTTGACACGTCTGAGGGATGAGATTTCATCCAGAGGGATCTGGACAAGCTGGAAAAGTGGGACTGTGTGAACCTCGTGAGGGTCAAAAAGGCCAAGGGCAAGGTCCTGCACCTGAGTTGGGGCAACCCCTGCTATCAACACAGGCTGGGGATGAAGGGCTGGAAAGCAGCCCCAAGGAGAAGGACTTGGGGGTGCTAGGGGCAAAGAAAAGCTGTACAGGAGGTGGCAAAGTGTGCTCGTGGCCCAGAAGCCACCCATGTGCTGGGGTCATCCCCAGCAGCGTGGGCAGCAGGTGGAGGGAGGGGATCCAGGCCCTCTGCTTCGCTCTGGGGAGAGAGACCCCCCTGCAGGGCTGGGTCCAGCTCGGGGCTTCTCAGCCCAGCAGAGAGAGGGACCTGCTGGAGCGGGGCCAGAGGAGGCCACAGCAATGATGGGAGGGTGAAACCCCTCTGCTGGGAGGAGAGGGCAGAGAGTTGGGGGTGTTCAGCCTGGAGCAGAGAAGGCTCCGGGCAGACCTGAGTGTGGCCTTTGAGTGCTTCAAGGGGGCTCTGAGAAAGCTGGGGAGGGGCTTTTGAGCAGGGGCTGTTGGGACAGGACAAGGGCTGATGGGTTCAACTGCAAGAGGGAGATTCAGACCAGAGAGAAGGAAGAAATTGTTTCTGCTGAGGGTGGTGAAACCTTGGTCCAGGTTACCTAGAGAGGTGATAGAAGCCCCATCCCTGGCACCATTGCAGGTCAGGTTGAACTTTGGGGCTCTGAGCAGCCTGCTTTAGTTGCAGATGTCCCTGCTGACTGCAGGGGGTAAAGGTCCTTTCCAACCCAAACCATTCAACAGTTCTATGATTCTATGAACATGGCAGGATTTACTACAAGCTGAAGCTAACGGATATATAGCGATATGTTTTGTGCATTGCAAGTAGGGTTCAAACATGTACGTAAGGGCTGTGCAGTGTATTTTTAACCTTTTTTTCGTTGTCAGTCATTATTGCCAGTATGATGCTTTTTTTCTGCAGAAGATAATGGTCTTTTCTTTCCGAAGAAGAAAACTGTATGCAGAAACCCAGAAACACTGAGACTAGAATGTGCTTTTGTGATGTTTTTTTCTGCTTCCTTATACTTTTATTTAACTCTGTCCTCTGCTATTTCACACTGCAGCTTGGGTAGAGTCTGCTCCCGATATAGGTTGCATCATGAAGGGAGTAAAGATGTTTGGGGAGGACATATATGAACAAAACATCCTGCCCATTCCAAGAGAATGGGAACAGGACAAAAAAAAAACCAAACCAAAAACCCTCCTGTTTTCTTATAGTTCATGTTTTGTTTGTAATATTTTTGGGTTTACCATTTTCCTCACAAGTCCGTATTTTCTACAGAAGCAGTAAAAGAGACTACATCTACTTGGACATCCCTATCTGAAATAGCCCTGCTCTCAAATTTTTGGCTGCTCTTAGAGTAATTTGTGCCCAACTCAGCTCTTTCGCAGTCACCTGTTTGGCTCCTCTAGCTGAATTATTATTCTCTCTTGCAAGTGGAACATTCATGAGTGTCTTTTTATTTCATTGTTGTTTTAATAAGGGCCTTTTTTTTCATAATGAGAAAATGTACCAATTATTCTAGAAAATAATAGAAAGTATTACAAACAGCAAAATAAAATGCTGGATTCATTACTCAGTTTCTCACACCTTATTCTCAAACTCATGCTCACTGGTGAATGGAAACAATAGCTTGGGAAAAGCTGCGTGTCAAGATAAAAATGTCCATTTAAAGTTTGAATTCCAGACACTAAATTGTTAAATTGAAGTTCTGAGGAACCACATATAAGAAATTAATGAGAAATTAAAATAATAATGAGAACCATTATGAGTAATTACTTAGGTAACAAATGAGAGAACAGCAAGCATCAGAATATAAACTGAGCTCTGCCCTAAAAGCAAAAACCCACCAAAATTCACATAATTTATTTTCAAAGGTGTACTTTCTCAGTGTTACTCTTCTCACATCAAAATTTTGCCCTTCTCCATTGCCCACAATGGCAAGATCTGAAAGCATTTTCCTGACATCATTCCCAGACCACCTGTCTGCAGAGGTAAAATCACCCCTGAGACACAGCTCACACACCTCTCTCCTGAGGTAGGTAAGGCTATTTTCCTATCCTGCCCCTATAGATCAGCTGAGTTGGGGAGCGGTGTGGATACTCCAGCACTGAAGATGACCCATTGTGTGAAACCTTTCCTAGACTTCAGTGATTTGAAGAATAAACCTTCATTAATTTTTTTCCCAAGCCCCTTTGCTAGAGGGATGGAAGTCAGGAAGAGAGCCCAGGATTCATTTCTCCATTCCTTGCATGACTCTATATCACATGCATGCTTCCTCATCCAGTATACTATCACCATCAGTATGTATGATATAAGAGGTGCCTGTAAGGCATTTCCCTGAAATAGATGTGCAAGCAGAGTCCATGCACTACAGAAATAATCACCCATTAAACATCCAGACCAACCCACAGTGCATTGAGTTCTCTCATCCTAGTGAAACAATGGGAAGTCCTTGCCCAAAGGTTCAATGTTCATACCCTGCAGATAAATTATTTATTACCATGCTCCTATCCCCCACCCCGTGTCATTGTGTCGTGTTTCATACCATGCTCAACACAAGCCCTTTGAGGGTTTTGGAGTGTGCGTGTGTGTCAAGGCTTAGAGAGGAGCGCTGAATTTTCTAATACTAAAGGGCCCATTTCACGTTATTTATGACCTCACTAGTGTCAAAATGGAGACCTATAAATCGTAAACATAGGCGCACTAATTCTAACAACAGCAAGTTTTAGTCACATGTAATTAAAACATCCCAAAGTCTTTCAGCTGTAATGTATTTCCAAATGACACCACTGGGACGGGGGGAAATGGGAAGTGGAGGAATTAGCAGTATTTCAAAGCTGTGGCCATTGTTAGCTTTCGGGGCTCTGTACAGCACTGGCATTGCTGCCAAGTCTGCAGGTTTCTTGATGCTATTTTCTATTACATATTTTAGCGGTGGTGTCATTGATTTCCAGAAACAGCAGGCACATTTGCTTTGCTAGGATGCCATCACGAACTTCAGGAGATGAGTCTGATGTCCACACTGAAAATAATACAAGCAAAATCTGTGATAGCATCTCTGGCATGGATTAGATACACTAGAGAGGAGAAAATACTCCTTTTCCTCACTTTTATCCCCAAAAGTGAGCTAAAACCGGGGCCTGAATCTTCTATGAGGTTTGAGAAAGTTTGGGGCCTTTTGCTTTTGTGATGATTTCTTGTAGGAGCCTAGTATTAGCTGCTTTCTTACGGTCAGGGGAACAGGGGATGTCAATGTGATGTGAGGACAGCACATTTTCAAATATGTGTAAGGGATTGGTTGTACCTAGCTCAGGATTAACCTGTGAAATTCAAGCTCTCATTGTTGTAAATGAGTTGGAAAGACCCATCACAATGTACAACATGGCTCACCAACAACGTGTAGCCCATGGCTATCAGAAATCAGAAACATAAATGGAAGCCAAAAGTGATAGCAATGTGCTGTTGTGCGCAATGTGTTATTTGCCCTACACAGCAGACAGCAGTCGTTCGAGGTTTACACCTGTGGTGGGAACATTTGCAGTTGGATGGAAGGAGGTGCTCTTTATTTGAACACAAACACTGTCAATT
Organism: Bucorvus abyssinicus; assembly: GCA_009769605.1. Classification (NCBI taxonomy): domain Eukaryota; kingdom Metazoa; phylum Chordata; class Aves; order Bucerotiformes; family Bucorvidae; genus Bucorvus; species Bucorvus abyssinicus. The sequence continues at coordinate 4,082,189 of CM020063.1, forward strand.
CATAGAAATTGTGCAGCCCAGGCCAGCTTGGGTGAGGATCTGGGACATTTTCTCATCTAGAGAGGATGTTAACCTTCCAGATCGCAGGGCACAAGCCAGCCCACAGCTACCTGGGACTGGAAAGCCTCCTGTGGGCAGACAACTCTCTCGCAGCCCAGTGCAGTTCCATTGAAGCACTTGTTGACAACTGGAGCTGGCTTGATGGACCATTAGATTGATCTGGTGTGACAACTGCTACGTTCTTTTCCAGCCTGGATCCTCAGGCGAGTGATGGTGTTGGCTGTAGATCACAGGAGCAAGTGCAGAGCCAAGTCACGCTGCTCTCGGCAAACCCTTGGAGCAAGACCTGGACCGAGAGCAGTGAACGCTTGTGTGCCACTGGGAACTTGTGCTGGGAGTGGCAGTGGGTGCAGGCAAACAGGACTGTGGATCCAGCCCTATGCAGACCCTACCCTTGCCAATCTATCTGTCAGATTGTTTTCTGAGGGATAAGATGCTGTTTGCATCAAACTTGCTGATAGTACCTAATTTTAGTGGGCACAGCAGAGGGACTAAGTTAAGTAAACAAAATATTAGTAATGACAGGGAAGATGAAGGGAAAATATTATTTTTGTGGCCAAAGTTCCAGGCATGTAAATTTCCATGATGACTTGTTTTCTGCTCTGCTTCTTTTTCATTATGAATTCCTTTTCCTTGACCATTCCCAGTTTTTATCACCAGACAATGAGCAGTGGCTGTCACATACTGTAGGAAATTATATCTTTGAGGAGGTTAAAACAAATGCAGAGCTAATCACCGTGTACTTAGACTAAATTAATTCTCTGAATTCAATCTTGGTGGTGGAAAGGCAAAGTGTTTCTGTGGCAGGCGCTATCTTGCTCTATGAAGACTATCCTAGAGTACAGTCCCACTGCATTAGATCAATGGTCCACCCAGGGATTTGGAGGCCAGAGAGGATCTTCTGTGGCAGGAGATGCTTCTGAGAAAAATGGAGCAAAGTTTTTCTGTTGAACAACTTTGTTGAACAACAGCACAAGCTGAGGAGCAGGGAGTGTACAAATGGGATTATGTATTGGATCAGGTTAGAGGGACATAATGCAGAGTCAGGACCCCGGTGGCACCAGACAAGGAAAGAGAAGAAATAGTGCAGAGAGCACTTTGGGCATTCTTGGGATTTTCAGACAAACTTGGGTGTTTTGGTCAAAATTCAGATATTCTAAGATAAAGGATTCTTGTTATTTGTAGTAATGACAAGCGGCATCTTTTGAGCTGGACTAAGGAGCCTGGCCAGAGATAGTAGAGGTGGAAAGTGTCTTTTGCATTGAAGTGCCATTATATCCTTGTGATTAATGATGCTATGTGGGCTTCTCTGCCTCTAAATCTTGGAAGATTTTACGGGGATTGTTTTTTGTGTGTGAGGTGACACTGACATGTCGTTGGCTGCAATTCTGACACAAAGAAGAGGATGAAGTTCTAAATTCCTGAACTCAGTGGCTGTGATGGAGGCAAATGTTCAGTGAAGCTTTACAGGGATAATTAATTTTCCTAAATTCCTACAGAACTGAAACTTTCCTGAAGTGTGCCTGGGATTGCAGTGCCAGGGCAGAATGATTAACACCAGTGTGTTTCAGCTATACTACTTTTCCATTGGATGCGATCTCCTCAGCTCCAGTTTTTATATACATTTAGGGAATGATATCTTTTTTTGTGTATGAGCTCTCTGAGTTCGTTATCTATCACAAATTTAGCTGGGAATTTTGGGGTCATTCTCTCTTACATTATTATTGTCAAAAGACAAATCGCAGCTCCTTTTAGAATTTAGTTTCCTTTGCTTCACCTTGTATTCAAGTGTCTGTTTACAGAAATGTTGCCAAGGTCTTCTTGGTAGTCATCATTTTGGGCTTCGGTGTTGATACTGTTGAAGCATCACAGCTACGTTTTTCACTTCGAAACCCATTGAAATACAGCACCAGCCTTACAAAAATTGCTAAGAGCAATCTGAGATCTGAAGAGCAGAATTTCTGCAGCCTTGGTTTGATCATGTAAAATGTAGATGTTTTAATGTTTACTAAGTGTCTTGAGTACTTTTACAGGTAACAGAGAAGCATCTGCTGGTTAATTGTACTATTGATCTTGGACAACTGTCCCATGTGCTCACTGTGATTCTCTGGACAGTCTTTCTCTACACCCACTACAAGAAGACCCAAGTAGTTTAGATTAATCCCCATGATTAAAATTAGGGTGGCATTAAAAATTTGTGGATGCAGGAAGCATTTCTATGGCGTTTTCAAGGTATGATGGACAATCAGATCAGCTAAAGGAAAGCACAATTTTTGTGGCTTTTAAATGCTGGAATATTTTTGGCATCAGATGAACGTTTAAGATTCTTTAAACATAATTTTCATTACTAAGTTATTGAATTTTCTAAGTGAGAGAAATGAGAAACTTACCAACTTCACCAGAAGGTAAGATTTTTTTTTTTCAAAAGAAATACTGATTTTCAGAAATGTTTGGCAATCCTACATCAGAATGAATTGGACAGATTTCTGGATTTGTCATAACTGTAATGGATGTGAAAAAGAGCTCCGGGTAGCTTACAGATCCTTCGCCCTGAAGCTTGGGAAGCTTGTGTTCACATCCACGTGCGAATTCAAGTAGAATTTTTCTCAATGGGAAATATTGGTGCTGAAGCTTTCATTCTGCAGATGCATTTTCTGCACACACACACACAGAGGGAAAAAAGCACCAATACCCTCAAAACAACCAACCAACCAAATAAGTAAATGCAAGACCCTCACATCCCCACGCCTCAAACCCAGTAGTGAGAAAAATAATCACTAACTCCATTTTGCGACTTCAGCTGTATTTCAGGATAACTTTGGAAGATTTGGAACCCGATTTTTCTTGTTCTGCAGAGGTGAATGGAAAACTCGATTCCCAGATTTGTTTGCCCACAATTTTTGCCACAAAACAAGAGATGGAGCAGGAGGGGTGAGGCACAGAGGCAGAATTCCGTTTTTGAGGCTGAACCTAACTTTATTTAAGATCTCTAGTCTTGGACCTAGATGCCTATCATTTAGATGCAGAATTATTGTCAGTGTTAAGCAAATCTTTACTTGCACACCTACTGGCAATTGCTGATTAAAAGATATTTCTTGTTTTTCTTTGCTGAAAAAAATGCGTGCCCCACTCCTGGACAAATTGTTTCTGGAGTTGGGGACGCCTCAGTGCTCCATTTCTCAGTGTCCTCGCTGTGAGGCCTGGATACTCAGGGTGGCAGATGTCTGCTGCTAAGTGCTTGGCTTTTTTTTTTTTTTCCCCCTCTCCTTGTGCTTCATCACTCGATATTTTTAGTTGCTAAAAGTTGCAGAGACAGCTTTTTCAATTAGAAAAGTGACAAACTCTGCAAAATGAATTCCAGCACTTGGAGAACATCAGCATCAATCTCCAGTACTTTCTCACTGCCTTTGCAGGATGGGCTTGTTTTTCCTAAACTGAATGCTTTGACCTATTTGTCTCCAAAAGAAATAAGCAAACTGAGAACCTTCCCATCTAATGACATTTAAGAAACGGCACGTGTCCAAATCCATTCCTGTGTCTTAAGCAGACCGGCATCAGTGGACTTGAATCTCAGCCGGTGTATGGTGGTAGGGCAGTTATGAGACTTTGCTATTGGTGGAGAGTTTTTATTGAAGGCTGCTATTGTATTTATAATCTGGTGTGTGGTTAAGGGAGTCAAACATGTCTGGGTATGATGCATATCCATCACTTTCTACAAAACCCTGTGTGCTTTATGCACGCGTATTTAATGTCTAGGAATCAGACAGACCATCAGTTTTGGTCCTTCTTGAACATTAAACAAAACAGCCAGTATTTGCCCTAATTTAAAGAATCAGAACTAGCAATGCCTAAAGGGTAGACCTGATAAATGAAATCTGAGATGCAAATAAATGGCTTCATTTCCAGGTTGCTGCTTTAAATGCTAATGAAAAGTGCTAACGAGTTCAGGTTATTTAGGTTTCTACTTAATATGGACTTATCCTCTCTTTTGGTTTTCTCTTTAGAATGTGCATGAACTTACAGTCTCAGGCAAATCAAAGCAGTGGCAAATCAGAATTACAGTACTTGGGTTATTATTTATTGTTTATACTGTAGTGGGTTTAAGAATATTTAGTTATTTACCTAGGAAAAGGTTAAGAGATGTCTGTACTGAAGGAGTCACCTGGTAGTTTAATAGTCACTCTGTTTTACTCTAAGTCACCTGATCGGAAGCTGAAATAAGACAAAAGGAGTTTAGAAATAAAAAATGGTCAAATTTGTAACCATGAAGACAGCAACACCTTATTTGAGGCTACAGCGTCTTCTCCATCCCTAAAAATACTTAGATTTAGATGGACCAAGACGCTCTAATAGAAATGATTGAGATTCTGTGCCAAGCAAGGAGGAAGACAAAACAACACAACTCAACTCAACTCATCTCAACTCAAAAAATCCACTCAACACCCTCATGAAACAAAATCCCTGAGCTCCATAATTCCCCACATGGGAGGCTCTGATACAGCTAACAGTTACTGACATGGTGGTTGTAGCTGGAAGCGTGTACGTCTTGAAATCTAACTACACAAAATTCTTTTAAGAAAGTGAACAGGTGACCTGGGAGACAGCTCATACTTGTGATGACTTATCAGGAGCTAGCAAGCAATTCAAAACTACCTTCCTCAGGCTAATTCCCAGCACTGCCAGATTTTCAAAACAATTCCTGATGCTACAAGAAATCAGTGGTAAGAGAGAGAAAGGTCTGTCAGCAAGGAACATGCAAGCATGGACAAGCTCCCCTCTTGGTGGACTTCCTTGGAAAGGAAAACTTTGTTGTTGATGTTATTTACCAATAAACCCTTGATGCCAGCAGGGTCTTTGTAGCTATTTCTTTGGCAAGATGTTCTGGGTGGGCAAAATTTGGGAGTTTTAACTTCTGCTCTCACGAATATATGTTTTGGATCATTGTGTCTCCAGAATGCTGTCACCAATGTTCCTGTGATGGGATAGTCTGAGCTAGGTGCAGGAGCGCAAGGAAACTGCTTCCTCTCTGCAATCTAAAGTGGGATTGGAGTGCTGTTAGGACAGAGAACAGAACAGAATGGGGTTTAATGAGTGTTAAGAGGGCTCATTACTGAGACAAATTCACCTTGACAGGTCCTATGAGTCTGTCCATTTCTTTCCCAGACAAAGAAAAACAACTGAGCTGCCAAAGTCTTGGCTTTAACTAAACAGTCAGGAGGGGGATCAGACCGCAGCGGTCTCATTTCACAGCAGTGTTACATAGGCACTGATGTACTTCTTGTCTTCTGTGGAGTGTTTCTGTTTTGAAATACTGCTGGAACATGTGTGTGTCATTATTGATAAAAGTTAGCTGGTCAGACAACTCCTGTATGTTACCCTATATATATCTATATATTCTATATACAAGAATGTATGTCTGCTAATTCCTGCCTTGGATGGGAGCCTTTCACAGGAGTGGTGTGGTACTCTGTCTGTGGACACGAATACCTTCTGAAAATCAGGAGCTCTTTAAGCGTTTGAGATTGAGCAGACGAGAAAGGAAACCATTAACCATTGTCAAAAGGCTTGGACTCTGAGAACGTGGCCTATGAAACTGTAGAGAAGCAGAGAGAGCTATCTCTTTTGTCCTCTGAATACTGCACTTAATTAAGGGATCAGATTTTTTACATTCTGTACAAACCAATGTTACGGTCTGACCAAGAGAAACAATCTCAATGATTAGGTAAAAGTCAATATAAGTCAGTCCTTAATGAACTCAAAGAAAGCTTATTCTATGGAGTTGTTTCTAGATTTAGTTCTTACATCCCCACTAATGTAAGTGAAAACCTTTTGAGATACCAAGATGCCTAAGTTAAACCTGAATGAACCCAAGTGTTTCTTTGATACCATGGGACTACTTTTGTCAGCATTACCAAGGGAAGAACTTGACCTGTAAAACAGGGAATAAAGATGGTAACGTGGTCTGTTTGGCATTTTGAACACAGCACTTTTCAGTAGTTAGAGGGAGACACTTCCCTGTATCTGAAGTTGAAAAATTAGTTAGGAGAGGATACATCTCTCTCAATATTGCCTCTCTGAAAATTGGGCACTTACAGTGGGATGCAGCTTGCATGATAAACTACCATTTACATCTCAGCTCCCATTGCATTTGGTGGTCACCCAGGTAATGCACTGAAGGGATGAGAGACACAGTTCTGCTCTCCCAAAACACCTACTCTTGGTCAACTGACCCTCTTTAGTCTTCATTGACTAAACTCAGAAAGCCTCTGTTGGCTCGGCATGTAGGCATCCAGCTTACATGTGGACAGCTATTCATGCACTCCTCATGTCAGCATCTTTGCCTTGTACCCAAGGGACAGGTCTAGCTTTCCTACATGGAGAGAGAAATGTTTTTGCTTTGGAGGATGGTTCAAAGCTGCCTGTAAGGCATGCAGAGATTTGTATCTCCCTCTCACGTGTTTTTAAAAGAGGGCCAGATGCCTAATGTAGATGAAACATCTGATTTCTAGAAGTGTAAAGATAGGTGAGTATGCCAAAATAAATTACTGCAGCTCTGACCTGCACAGCCTGTCTCCGTTTATATATGGTTCAATTGCAGCTGGAAAACTGCATTTGATTAATTACTCTGTATTGCCAGCAAGATGTTGAGGAGGAGAATCACTTCGTCTTAGTTGCTGTACTCTGATCAGAAGTCTGGAGACATGGATTTATAGGGAGAATTAAAAGAACCATATCTATATGCATACAGTGGAAGCGGCAATTAAGAGGAGTTACAAAAAGCCAAACTTCAAGAGATTGTTAACAGAGAAGGAGAACAGCAATTATTTGGCCTGATACCCAAGGTAAAGCTAGCAGCAAGAGGATTCAATTAAGACAGAGGACATGGAATATCTGGGCAGACTTTACAGTAAAATTTTCTGAGAAAGGGATCTATGGGGCTATGGAATAATCTGAAATCCCTGAAAAGAAAGATTTTAAGCCAGGCAAAACAGAACATCAGCAAATATTCTGGTGATAACTCTCACAAGAGGAAGAAAATTTCTTGGATGGTCTAATTGGTTTGTTCTCTATCAAATTTCTGTAATTTTGAATTCTGCTTCCTTATGCATGATGGCTTCTAGAGTGTAAGCCCCTTTCATAAGGAGTAGGATATTCTGTTTCATTTATTTTTGGTGGGCCAGTTACCACTTTTCAGCAGTAAATGGCCACACACTATGACACACAAAAAAGCCAACTCTACCTTCAAACACAGCTGCCTTGGCTATTGCAGTGCGGTTGCAATGACAGCCCATCTAGACTTGACATTAACTCCAGACCAGACCTAACCCTAGCTGAGGCTCAGGGTGTAGTGGTACCCCAAATTTATACAGATAAGGTGCTGCAGGAGATTCTCTCTTTTCTTGTTTAGCCTTCTTCTAGTGTCTGATCATGAGGCAACAAAAGCTGTTGACATGTCTGCTTGCTGAGTGTTTAGCCCCTAAAAAGCCATGCATGTGTCTATTGAGCTAGTAGGCATTGGGATGCTTGGAAGTGTCTGTGTCAGCAGAGACTCTGTTGAAAAATTGGTAAAAATAGTCTCAGGGAACAAGGAAATCAAGTCAGAGAGATTCAGGTGGAATACAATTCTTTACAGCAAGGTTTTATGTGCAGCAGTTGCAATACAAACGGAAGGCTTTCTAGTATCACCCGATTAACATAATATGAAAGTAAAGACACAGAGTTCTGGGAGAGACCCCAGACTGTTTATGAATCTAGGTCCATTTCAGCAAATTCTTTTATCCAGAAAAAGCATAATTTTTGAAAGCATTTCATGCTGTAATGCTTTTCCACATGAAATGTTTCAGTTCAGGAAATGCCAAAGCAATTCATGTCAGTACTTTTTATGAAATATTTTGACTTTTGTTTCAAAACACTTTTTTTCTAAATTTAAAAATTGACTACAGTGAAAAGATTAAAAAAAAGGTTAAATAATTAAAAAAAAAAACCTTAAATGCTCTCAAGATATAAGATGTTTATTTTTGAAATAAGCAAATTCCTTCAAGTTGACCCCAAATGAGGTTGGTTATTTTGCTTTTCTTTACCTAGTTGGAAATCCTGAATTTTTCTAGAAAACCAGACCAAGATTTTCTCTTGGGTTTCTTTCAGGCCACCGAACAGGGTGGGGGGGAAAAAGAAAATCCATCTCTGCTGTGGAATGTATTGCAGGGAGCAGTTGTGCCCTGGTTGAAGATGACACTGCATCTCTCTTATGTCTATGACTAACTTTCAGACATCCAAATTGCCTCTTAACATATGGAAGATGTACAGGCAGGATTTTTTGTACAAGCCAGACTGCAGCAGATGGGTGACGAATACAGCACTCTGTCTTTGATTTAGCAAAAAATAATCTACTTCACATTCATGAAGACTGCATGGTTTTTCCATTAAATTTCTATGCAGGCTTACTTTGCTAAGGGCTTTGGTTATATTTCAAGGAATTTGTAACTTGGTTATGCTAATTTTTGTCCTGTAGTTTGTCTCCTGTATTTGATATGCATTTCTTCTTCCCTGATGGACCCTGTGACATTTCATGCATTTGTAGAGCATCACTAGACCGTGAAAAGCCAGAGGAAAACTTTGGCTCAGCAGGTTCCTGATGGAGGGTGTGGTCCTGGGGCCAGCAACCACCAAGGCAGTCTGGAGAGCAGCCCGGGCTGGTTCATAAAGAACTCTGTCACCCTCACAGGGCAGGAGATATGACTGCCGGACCTCTTGCATGTCGACAGTTGGCTGTTGGCCCCAGGGATGACTCCCAATGAGGTCCAGCTCTCAAGACAATGCCATAATTCAACTTCTTACCCAACGAGGTCACGCCTGTCCTATGACTGTGATGTTCACAGAAACATTTGTGTGTCAGTCACATGACAGTAACACCCTGATGTGCTGCTATCACTTGGGATATGACCCTGGGCCTGGAGTTTCATATACACATAGGCACGAGAGGCACTGAGAGGCACATCTGTCTGAAGAGTCATATGATCCTGGCCCCTGAAATTCAGTTTAAAAAGTCTCTAAGATGTGTATAAGCCAAGGGCAAAGAAACCCTTTCAAACTCAAGTTACATGCCAAATCCTAATTTCATGGCACAATTTGTTCTTTCTTTACTGAGACTGTTCTCACACCCAAGCAGACAGACAAAATATTTTTCAAATGGTGTTGAAAAGGAAAAATAAAAAGAACATGACACTCAAATTTATACACCAAGACTGGGAAGTGGACATCATGCAAAGACCCTCTGCTGAAGGGATGCTTTCTTCATGCCTCAAATGAGGACATGTGGGACACAAGAGCAAGGCTGAACCCATTCGCGCTCACTCTTGTCCTGCTCTGTCTCTAGACCAGCTGGTGCTGCCAGTGCTGCAGGACCAACCCATTGCAAAATGATCCTTTTCTGCTGTGGTGCCCTGTGTGCTTTATAGGTCTGCTTCCCGTGCCAGCAAACTCCATCTCTTTCAAGGCTCATCGATGCAGTTGCACACATTCCTCTGCACAGCAAGCACAGTTAGCCTCACCTCTGCCTTTGAGGAGTCAAACTAGGCTCTTACTAAACACAGTGAGTTTTTCCTTTTGGTTTTGTTTTTTGTTTTTTGTTTGTTGTTGTTGTTGTTTGATTATCTGTATATGGCTATTCTGAAGGAGCAAAGTGGGCTGTAGCTCTGCTCTGTACACCAGGTGGCCTCAGTGGTATGTGCTTCAGTCCTGATGATCTCAAGGTGCAACTGTTGCTCCTGCTGATACCATTTTTTTAGCTGTGATCTGAGCATGCTTACAGCACAGTGAAACAGAGCCAAGAATCACGCAACAGGAGAAAAAATAGAAGATAAAACACATGCATGGATGGGGTTGGTATCACAAGGCATCTGTTAAACATACATAATCAATTGCCCGTTTATATGAAACAGTTCTGCAGACAATGAAGGCTGCTGCGTTGTAGCTACCTGGAGGATCAGAGAGCTGTTATTCTCTCATCTCAGAATAAAGTCCTTAAAAAATAAAAGCCTCAGCTGCAGACAAGCATTTTGCTTGATGCCACATAATTTAGTTATTGAAGAGGAGATGCAGGAACTGACAGATGACTGATAAACTGGCTGCATGGAAAACTGCACTGGGTTTCAGTGAGAGGTTGATTGCTCGCATGGACAGAAGCTACTGGTAGAACTTCCCATCCCATTCAACTGATTTAATATGTACACAAAGCAGGAGTACACTGATGAAGTCTGCTGGGGATATGAATTTAGAGGACAATATCAATGCAATGGAAAATTGTCAGAGAAATTTGACAAGGTTCAGTAGTACAAGCTGTAGGTTGTCCACCTATGGTGGCATTCATCTGACTAAATGCAAATTTCTGTGGAGCAGTTACTCACTATGAGTTCTTTTTACTTTAAATAGTGACAAAATCAATTTAAACATATTATCCATGTCTTCCTAAAATAGATACCTAACATACAGCTAAAGGACTTTACACTAAGGATATCTATCACTCACTCCTGATGGTAAGGACTCCATAAGGAGTCTGGATCATCTGCAGATGCATGAACTGTACTCATCTAAATATCGCTAAATGAATCACTTCTGACTTTAGAGGAAAATAATAAAATTTCTGCAAGCTGGGGAGCATTGAAGGAAGGGTGGCTTGTGCTTTTCCGGCGTAGAAACTGCAATCTGTCACTACATGGGAAAAAACAAAAAAACAACAACAAAAAAAGAGAAGGTAAACTATGATCCTGGGATTGTTCAGTCAATATATTTCTTGTATTGGAAGTCTTGATATGAGACAGAAATGAACAGTGCCTGGATTTCCAAGAGAAGCAAGAGCTAACAATGCCTATGATGATCAGGCAGTGATCATCACTTCAGACAAGACTTGAGGCAGTTTGGCCACTGGCATATGGAGGGCTTGATGGCTAGAGACCTAACTTCAAATGAACTGGCGGATGCAATAAAAACAAAGTATGTTTGGAAAGCCTGAGAGGGGTACATGAGACTGGAAGACATTGGAGAAGGGAGCATTAACTGAGAGAATCATCAGCATTAACTGTTGGACAACAGGAGCCTGGAGGGGCGGGGAAGGGAAGGTGCAGGAAGGTGCGGGAAGGTGCGGGAAGGTGCAGGAAGGTGCGGGAAGGGAAGGAAAGGGAAGGTTTGGGAAGGATTGGGAAGGTTTGGGAAGGTTTGGGAAGGGAAGGGAAGGGAAGGGAAGGTGCAGGGAGGGAAGGTGCGGGAAGGTGCGGGAAGGTGCGGGAAGGTGCGGGAAGGGAAGGTGCGGGAAGAGAAGGGAAGGGAAGGTGCGGGAAGGGAAGGGAAAGTGCGGGAAGGGAAGGTGCGGGAAGGGAAGGTGCGGGAAGGGAAGGTGCAGGAAGGGAAGGGAAGGTGCGGGAAGGGAAGGTGTGGGAAGGGAAGGTGCGGGAAGGTGCGGGAAGGTGCGAGAAGGTGCGGGAAGGTGCGGGAAGGGAAGGTGTGGGAAAGGAAGGTGAGGGAAGGGAAGGGAAGGTCCGGGAAGGGAAAGTGTGGGAAGGGAAGGTGCGGGAAGGTGCGGGAAGAGAAGGTGCGGGAAGGTGCGGGAAGGTGCGGGAAGGTGCGGGAAGGGAAGGTGTGGGAAGGGAAGGTGCGGGAAGGTGCGGGAAGGTGCAGGAAGGTGCGGGAAGGTGCGGGAAGGTGCGGGAAGGGAAGGGAAGGTGCGGGAAGGGAAGGTGCGGGAAGGTGCGGGAAGGGAAGGGAAGGTTTGGGAAGGTTTGGGAAGGGAAGGTTTGGGAAGGGAAGGTTTGGGAAGGGAAGGTTTGGGAAGGGAAGGTTTGGGAAGGTTTGGGAAGGTTTGGGAAGGTTTGGGAAGGGAAGGGAAGGGAAGGGAAGGGAAGGGAAGGGAAGGGAAGGGAAGGGAAGGGAAGGGAAGGGAAGGGAAGGGAAGGGAAGGGAAGGGAAGGGAAGGGAAGGGAAGGGAAGGGAAGGGAAGGTTTGGGAAGGGAAGGGAAGGGAAGGGAAGGTGCGGGAAGGGAAGGTGCGGGAAGGTAAGGTGCGGGAAGGGAAGGTTTGGGAAGGGAAGGTGCGGGAAGGGAAGGTGCGGGAAGGGAAGGTGCGGGAAGGGAAGGGAAGGTTTGGGAAGGTTTGGGAAGGGAAGGTTTGGGAAGGGAAGGTTTGGGAAGGGAAGGTTTGGGAAGGTAAGGTTTGGGAAGGTTTGGGAAGGTTTGGGAAGGTTTGGGAAGGTTTGGGAAGGTTTGGGAAGGTTTGGGAAGGGAAGGTTGGGAAGGGAAGGTTTGGGAAGGGAAGGTTTGGGAAGGGAAGGGAAGGGAAGGGAAGGGAAGGGAAGGAAAGGGAAGGGAAGGGAAGGGAAGGGAAGGGAAGGGAAGGAAGGGAAGGGAAGGGAAGGGAAGGGAAGGGAAGGGAAGGGAAGGGAAGGGAAGGGAAGGGAAGGGAAGGGAAGGGAAGGGAAGGGAAGGGAAGGTTTGGGAAGGTTTGGGAAGGTTTGGGAAGGGAAGGGAAGGGAAGGGAAGGGAAGGGAAGGGAAGGGAAGGGAAGGGAAGGGAAGGGAAGGGAAGGGAAGGGAAGGGAAGGGAAGGAAGGGAAGGGAAGGGAAGGGAAGGGAAGGGAAGGGAAGGGAAGGTTTGGGAAGGGAAGGTTTGGGAAGGGAAGGGAAGGGAAGGGAAGGGAAGGGAAGGGAAGGGAAGGGAAGGGAAGGGAAGGAAGGGAAGGGAAGGGAAGGGAAGGGAAGGGAAGGGAAGGGAAGGGAAGGGAAGGGAAGGGAAGGTGCGGGAAAGGAAGGTTTGGGAAGGGAAGGGAAGGTGCGGGAAGGGAAGGTGCGGGAAGGGAAGGTGCGGGAAGGTGCGGGGAGGTGCGGGAAGGTGCGGGAAGGTGCGGGAAGGTGCGGGAAGGGAAGGTTTGGGAAGGTTTGGGAAGGTTTGGGAAGGTTTGGGAAGGTTTGGGAAGGTTTGGGAAGGGAAGGTTTGGGAAGGTTTGGGAAGGTTTGGGAAGGTTTGGGAAGGTTTGGGAAGGGAAGGGAAGGGAGGGAAGGGAAGAGAAGGAAGGGAAGGAAGGGAGGGAAGGGAAGGGAAGGGAAGGGAAGGGACGGGAAGGGAAGGGAAGGGAAGGGAAGGGAAGGGAAGGGAAGGGAAGGGAAGGGAAGGGAAGGGAAGGGAAGGGAAGGGAAGGGAAGGGAAGGGAAGGGAAGGGAAGGAAGGGAAGGGAAGGGAAGGGAAGGGAAGGGAAGGGAAGGGAAGGGAAGGGAAGGGAAGGGAAGGTTTGGGAAGGGAAGGTTTGGGAAGGGAAGGGAAGGGAAGGGAAGGGAAGGGAAGGGAAGGGAAGGGAAGGGAAGGGAAGGGAAGGGAAGGGAAGGGAAGGGAAGGGAAGGGAAGGGAAGGGAAGGGAAGGGAAGGGAAGGGAAGGGAAGGGAAGGGAAGGGAAGGGAAGGGAAGGGAAGGGAAAGGAAGGGAAGGAAAGGGAAGGAAAGTCAAGGCAAGGCAAGGGAAGGCAAGGCAGGGGAACACAAGGCAAGGAAGGCAAGGCAAATCATGGCAAGGCAAGGCAAGGGGAGGCAATGCAGGGCAAGGGAATGGTTTGGGCTCTCTAGATGTATTTCAAGGGGTCTTAAAGAAGACTAGCCCTCATGCTGTGAATGACTCTTCCCTTTGTCTCTTTATTTTTGCATTGCTTTTGAAACTGGTGCCAAGTTTTCACTCTTTTTTTTCTTGAGCTGTCTCGCCAGACACCATACTGGCTGCATCTCTTCTTAGTATTGCTTCTTCCCCTGCAATGGCTACAGTGATCTGGTCAAGTGATGTCCCAGATCCCAAGATTTTATGACTCCCTGTAGGCTTTGCCAAGGATTGCTAAAAGGCTTTCAATTCCCTGCTCTGACCCTGGGGTATGTGCCACATCCTGTGTCGTGACTTTTCTCGTCCTTCCCCCCCCTTCCCTCTTTATTCTTCCACAAAGAGGAGAGGACCTTGAATACTGAGCCATCAGAGGAGCCATCAAGACTGCACCTGCTTGCCAGGGTGGAGGGATACATGACTGGAGAGACAGAAAATATCCCAGAAAGATCTGAGAGGGAGGGAATGAGGAATTAATAAGATCAATATCTAGAATTAAACTGCCAATCAAGAGATTAATTGCAAGAGGAAGCAAGGCGGGCCTATGCAATACCTGTCATATTCTTTTACAGCAGGAGGAAAACTCCACTTTTAGGAACTGTTTAGTAACCAAATAAGTTGGTTAAAACGTGTGAAACTCTGTGTGCCTCAATTTTGTAAAGGAAAACCACACCTCTCCACTCTACTGGAGCCATTGCACATTGCCCAAAGTATGACATGATAGAGAGCAAATGAACAGACCGCCTCAGGGCATCCCTCACTCACCCCTCATCTTGACCAGGAACCACGTAAGATACAAAAGAGCAAGTGGTTGGCTTCTAATGGGAGAAAGTTCAAAAAGGGTTTCTCAAAAGATGAGTTCATTTAATGTGTCTTATAAAAAAGCAGTGGACTATCAAAAAGGAAAGAGGCATTGTTTGAGATGACAAAACTACTTAGGGGAGGCAGTGAGGTACCTTGGTGAGTGTAAGTACAGCCATGCAGTTGAAGAGTTAGACCAGGGACCATGGCAAAGGTCTCACAAAGACATGGTGAGTCAGATACTGGGCAATAGGGAGAAACATTTTTCATTACTGTAAACAAAAATATTTTTTCCTCCTACAATGCTTAATTGATCTCTGGAACTCATTGCTATAAAGTATTACTGGGCATGCAATTTAGCAGGAGGAAGATAGAGTTGGGAATACTCTGAGTTATCTCACAGAGGATAGATGCGTACTGGAAATACAGTGTAGTGTAAACTACTATACTTTAGGTTATACAATCATTAACTGCTGACAGGCTTATATGGCAAAATTAGTCCATAGTTACTCAAAGGGGATTCTTGTGTCTTCCTCTGAGGAGCTCTTGGAGGAAGGATACTGGATTAAAAACTTTGCTAATCGGATCCAGCTTCAGTCTTCCTATATCTTATTAAGTCTTTTCCATTTCTGACTCATGTAGTATGGAAAAAATTCATATCTCCTGTAGGTTATATGCATTTCAATAAGAACAGAAGGGGTTTTTTATGTGAATAGCATTCTTGGGAAAAGAAAAAGGATCCAAAGAAAAACAGAAAGCTAGAGCACACTAGTTGTTCTGCAGTCTGGCCTACCTGCAAGCATCTAATGGAAGTGCAGTGGTTGATAGCCAATGAACACCACCCACAAAAACACTGCCTTAATTATAAGGCCTCCCAAGATTTCCTCTACTGAGGTCTGTTTAGCTACTAACATATGTCCAGATTTGAGAAGACAGAACTGATTTTTCCTCCTTTTTTTTTTTTTTTAATTTGAAATTCTGTAATTAAGGACTATAAATCCCAGCATACAAGGTCATATTAAGGGAACTAAGTTTAAAAACTGACACATTTCAAGGTTTGTAGGGGTGTTAGGTGCCCATTAGGTGGTGCTCAGTGGCTCTTTGGTAACTGGGCTTTTAGGTGCCTCAGATGGTACGCATGCACAGCAAAGATGAAGATAACCTTATTTTATTAACCTTCGGAGTTCCTATGGTTTAAGGAAAGAAAGTAGGCTCTTGAGATCCCAGCTAGTATCTTTGACGAGAACTCCTGAATTCTGTGGCTGTGCCAATAAATTGCAACAGTAAAATGTCTGAAGAGGAGAAGAATAATTATTCTTCAGGATGGTAGGAACATATGATGGAATTCCCTATCCTCTGATAAACATGTCTACAATCAAGTGATCAAATTAAAATACTTTTTGTTCATAAGCAGCTAATTTGTGAAGAAATCTTTCCCTTGTTCCTTCCATCTCCTTCACAACATTATTTACATTTCTATCTAGATTTGTTTGCTTGTTACTCTGTGGACTCTCCCTAAGCATATAGCTGCAGATGGATGATTTATTTTATTTTATGAAATATTATTCTTGGCTTTTTGAAGGTGGGGTTTTTTTTTGTTTGTTTGTTTTGCTTTAATGATTATTCCTCCTGGTGTTATTTGAGTTTTCAATTACAACTTGTGTGTGTATGTGTCTGGTACACTACCATTTTGTAAATGGATGTATGCAGTTATTGTTAATTGATTCCCCAAATAAACCCAAATGCTTGCATTGAAATCATGTGTTATATTTCTTGCATGCCACTGAGCTGGATGCCTTCCAGTTTGGCATCTATTGCTGCTCTGGAGGTGGGCATCTTTCTCTCCCTCCCATTAGCCATGGTGTGAACAGAGATGCTCATATTAATTTTCTCTGCAGTCCTCATAACACTGGCTGATGTCACTGAATAAAGGCACCCGAAGTCGCACTTCTAAGCGTGCATTTAGCCATCTAGATAAATTAATGTGCTTGTTTTTTCTTTTCTTCAATGCACTGAACTCTCAGCAGTCCCCACAGGCTTCAGTGAGCGTGTTCTTCCCTAAAGTAAGGCCATTATGAAGGATATTTTTCAAAAGCAGACCTTGCTGGCCTATATCTGCTCCCACCGAAATCAACGTCAACTTGAGAGTTATCTCAGAAATGAGAATTAATTGACAACAGGTCCTTTTTTTTTTTGCAGTCCCATATTTTTTCAGGCTTTAGCTAAAAATCCACAGCTGAAGTCCCTGATGGTGGGACTGTGTACTTCAGCATGTTTCAGCAGGTCATCTAGTTCCCCTTTATGCCAAAGAAGAAAGATAATCTCCTTTTAACCGTGATTCATCCCACATATTACAGACATCTATCCTAGCAGAAGATGAATCATTTCCTGGAGGTGCCTCTCTCTCTCTCTCTCTGTGTCTCTCCATTTCGGAAACCTAGAAAAAACTCGAGCAAGACTATAAATTGTAGATAGTTGAAATGGGGGAGATGAATCCCACTGTGCACCAAGAATCAATGGCTGTTGATTCATTGAATTCTAACTTTCATATGCTGTCAGCATTTCTACTTTGACAGCAAAACTTTTTTTGTTTTGGATTTTCTTCTGGTAACTAATGACTGCCATTTTTAACAGACCCCAAAAACCCCAATTAAACTGGCGCACTGTGCTGGTAACCGTATGGACATCTATGGTGGGATTCAGTTGCTCAATCACAGTCACTTTAATGTTGCTTTAGACACTGAGGTGTTTCACGTCTAGTCTCCAGATGCCAAAATGAGTCAAGTCTCCCATAAGGTTGGCTTCATGTCTGCTGACTCTGAGAAGATAACTCAAATGCAATCCTACAGTTGGATAAAGCCCCTTCCTTCAAAGAAAAGGAAGCAGAAGCTGGAGAGGTGGCATGTCCTACCCCAGGCTGGATACCCATTAGCCATTGGGCTGCCAATGGGTGCTTCAGCCCTGCTTCTGCTTCGTGTTATTTCCTCCCACCCTGGTCAGTGTTACTCCTCAGGGATTTGCCTTCTGATGGCCATTTGGTAAAACAAGGTTACACTTATTGCTTGCAGATTTAAAAGCGAAGTACATCTTGCTAGAAAGACTCCTCCACACTAATATTTAACCAATGGGAAGAGTGATGCAAAAAAAAGGAAACCATCCAAGGCATAAGTGTTCAGGGTTCATCTGCGCTGAAGAAACCTGAGCTAGCATCATGGGGTACGTCTTGTCTGCACAGCTCCTGCCATCAAGCAAAGGCAGCAGCTGAGGTCCTGGAAGCAGAGTCATGCAGTGGCCTGGGCTGCGCAGCCTGCTAATTAGCATGGCCTTTCAACGGGATTAATTATCACTGATCTGATACAGCACAAATGTTTTGGCTGCTGTGCTAGCTTGGTCGGGACCTCTGGGTGGTGTTCTATTATATATTGCTGTCAAGGCCAGAGTCAGCAAGGAAAATATTTGGACGGTGATTACATAATTGTGTGTGTTGATGACAGTGGCTAAACAACTGGAACCGAGTATGAAAAGCACATGTAGCAGCTTGCTGAAAATAAACTACTCAACTCTGTGAAACTCTTCCTGGTTTAGCAAGTATGATCTTACTTTGTGGAGGATAATAATGTCCCCTGGCACCTGAGAACCCCTAGAATTATTTAAAAGTTGTTAGTCCTTCATACCAAAATACAGCACAGCATACAAAGATTATTGAACCTTAATACAAAGGCAAAGAGTATCTTTAATATACCTCAGCATTACCTGAATTTCTACTGCCAAATTTGAAGCCATCATGTTGTCATCATCTGACTGAGCATGGGAGTGTTTTAGAATTGGAGACACGTAGAACACTAAAAAACTCCCAGGGTTCTACAAGAAGTTGACAAAAAGGTGATTGATCTTCCTCCATTAATGACAATTTCTCAGCCACAAAATGCAATACAGAAATGATAAGCATTCTGGTGTTGCTCGGTGTGCCCAGGTTTTCTGATGTGATCATCTGGAGTGAAGCTGGTGCCCTTCTGAATCATCCTTTCTCTACAGGTGGGACAACAGCATAAGAATGGTTGCATCAGAAAAGCCCAATTATCCACCAACTCTCCTAAAGGAAGTTGGAAGTAGTTATTCCTGAAAGTTGCAGCTAGGAGTTTAACACCTCCCAACATGAGATCGTTTCCCAGTCCCCGTGCAAGAATGTTGGTTACGCTAATTATATAATTTGGGAAGATGAACAAAATTTGAGTTGTGTTTTTCCCTAGAATTCTTCCTGATGTAGTGGTTGACATGCATTGAAACATAAGGTCAATGAAAACCCAAGATGCAACTACAAAACCCGCCCTGGGGCTGTTTTTGCAGTGAGGGTGCTTATGTGCTTAGATGACTTGAGTTCACCTCAGTAGTCCTGCAAGTGGGTGAGTCTGGTATTTTTCAGTGACTTTGGAGTTCTCTGGACATACCCATAGTGTCAGGTTCAGGCAGTCGTTCTGCTACTCTGTCCTTTCTCCTAACCATCATGAACCAGGTCCACCATAGCAAAATAGACCCCACTCTAAAGCTAGCTCTTGTCCCACCAGTGCTGGTGAGATGATGCATAACTGTCTGCAGAGGCTGGCAGCTAATCTTCAGGGGAAACCTTAAGAAATCCCTCCCCGATTTTATTCTAATGTCCACACTTGACATCAAAATAAGGAACCTGGTGCAAAATCACAGTGATGTAGAGCTCTATCTAGTTTCTTAATTGGCAGACGTGAGTATTCGCTACATGTTAGTTTCAGGAGCATTTTTGTAGTCAGACTTTGTGCATCCTTCTCCTTTTCAATACTAGTAAAGGTCACATCGGTCTGGATACTCATTTATTTCCTTTCTCCCATTGAATTTTTAACAATAACAGGCGTTCATCCAAGCTCTGGGCTCCTCCACACTGCATTAAAATTCACAATATCATTTGCTTTCAGTAAATATATTCAAATGGGCTGCCTTCAAAACCATAAATGACTCACCATACAATCAATCATAATTGCAGGACTCTGAATTTCTCCTCTATGTGTTGTCCTCTAATGCCCAGAAGGAACACATGATGTAACTCATGCCAAAAACTAGTTGGGGAAAAGAAATGATATGTGATAATTTTTATTCTCTAAGGGAAACTTGGTGAGTTAAATACAGGACCAGTTTTGGCTGGAAAGTGAGTCAGATACGTGTAAACTTTATGTTACCTCTCAGAGCTCTGAGAGTTACAGCACTTCAGAAAACTTATCTCTCTAATCAATTATTAAATTTCAAAACGGAACTTGTGCTTCTCTCTTATTAATTTCCCATAAACATCCCCCACGGTATAAAACATACATATTCACATGCAAAAATTCTGCTCGTTAAAACGCTACATGGTCAAACCTTCCAATCAGAGAGAAATGATCAAGGCATCCTTTTATAGGATATAAAGAGGAATGCCAAGGAAACAAAGTAAAAGAAATGGCTAACTAGAAGTTAGGCAAAAGATTTTTTTAATTGTAATTTCATTTTCCTCACAATGCTGTGCAGTTAAAAAAAAAAAAAAGAAAAAAGTTTAGGAATCTGATTAGTGCTGATAGGCAAGAGTGAAAGTACTTCCTTCCCCCGGTGGTCTTGGTGAGGTCAGGCATGGGTTTGTCACTGAATCACAGATATGAGAGTTAGAAGAGATCTATTAGGAAATCTTGGCTTCTCTTTATAAGTGTAAAATTGTTCGTTCCAACATACCTTCTGAGGGTCTGTCCGGTCAAGCATTTAATGTCTCAAAACAGCGAGGCTCCAGTTGCTTGCCTTGAGAGACGATTGTATTACCTAATAGATCTCAGTGTGAGGGACTGAGTTCCAAACTATATTTTACTTTTCATGTTACTAGAGAGTTACTCTGTCTCGGGAATGACTGCCTTAAACCCCTTGCCCTTTATCCTGTGATGAATCCACTCTGAGTTCATACACCTTTGAACTGAGTGTTCAGCTGCTGGTTTGCTGACTTTGCTACTTGAATCCATGTGCTTGTCCTCAAGGCTGATTTAAGTTACTATCAACTTTATTTAACCTGCTGGTGCTTGATGGGTATGTTCAACAGAATGGTTAATTTCCCAATAGCCAACACTGCTCTCCTTCAGCAAAGTTTACAAGAAATCCGTGACAAATATTGTTAGAGGTGAAGAAATACAAGGAGATTGTATCTGCAGATCCCAGCTGTAGATATTCCTGAGGATAAAATAAACAAGTGCAATACATATCAACTTTCCCTCCCTGCCTTTTTCATACACTGCTTGTCTTCTTTGGGTTTCATCCAAAGACCTCTGGCCTAGATGGAAAACTTTCACTGACTTCAATAAGCTTTGGGTCAACCCCTTAAGGGCAGCAATGGTGTCTTCCCAAAGTATGTGGCCATGATTCAGTGAGGTACTTAAGCACAAAACTGTTTTCAGTATTGGAGTTACCGCAGGGCCTTCAGCGAGAATTTTCATAGACTAAATAAGAATATGCTTAACCACCCTACCGATTCTTCCTATTGAATACACAGTGGCCTCTAAGCAATGCCAAATGTCAAATTTTTAACACTGTGGATTTTATCTATAACGGGTGGGTTGAAGCTAAGTTTTGTACGACAATAGTTCAAAACCAAATACTCTGCTGGTATGGTGTCATGTATTCACACTGATCAAAAATCTGTCCCTTGACTTCATAACAACTTGCTAATACAAGTTTCTTTCACTAACCTCTCTCGGAACATCATATGAAAGCAAAATCAAGAAATATAAACTTCATAACCTATGATATATGTGCAGACAATCCAGTAAAACCTTTTTGATAGAACAATTCTATGTTTAAAATGAAGACTCGTTGAAACTGGAGTATTTTGTAGGAACATGACTATTTCAATAACATTTTCAATGGGAAAAAATGTCTCACCAAACGGCTTTGATTTTCTTATTTGTGCCACTAATGTAGAAATGATTCTTTTTGACACAACAAAAAAATGCATTTTTGATTTTACCCTATTGTTTTGTTTATACTTACAGCAACTACTAATTTCATCATACAGTTTAATAGACTGTATTAGATTCAATAATTCATTTCAGTGTTTTTCAGCATCATAACAATGAGGCATTTCTACTTTTCCAAAATAGTACACCAATACTTCTCCAAGAGGATTTTCAAAATTTCTGTTCTCTGAAAGATTCTCTTTAAGAGTTTCAAATTTTTATTCCAATTCCACCCACAAACATGATTTCAGAATGTTCACAGCACTCACAAAAGTTTTAATTTCTGGACATGTGTAGTATCAACTCAATTGTATGTATTTGCTGGTTGAAAGAGCCACGGATAAAGCCAACTACAGTCAAATTTTTGTGCATTAGGTCCAGATTCTCAGCTATGACCATCTGCAATCTGACCCAATGCCTTCCTTTGCCATGCGTATCCTCATGACTGACTCTGAATCTGCAATTTCATCCATGAGTTAATTTTAGAAAAATTATACTAAGTCAGTAAGATTGCATTTTAGGCTTAGATATGAATAATCGTAGTAAGCTACAGGCAAAGGAGAATCCAGCTACCTGGAACTCCTGTCTGGAGACCAGCTGCTCCTCATCCTGCACCACTTGCTCAATCCAGAACGTGGTGGTTGAAGCACCAGAGTCATTAGAAATCCTGCTCTGGGATTCCACATTGTAGTGCATGATAGTGAGCCACACATGGCCACGTTTTGTTTATGACAGATGGCTCTTCCCAAAAATATGATGTGCGAGATTGTGATGACTTGGACAGTTCCGTATAAACTGTGGGGGATTGACAGGGTGTAATATACTTTTTCTGTTTACTTAAAGTCTAGAAGAGAATGGGCCAAATGCAGCGAAGAACAGCCTGTTTTGAAGATATTACGGCTGGAAAATGTTGTTTCTCACAGAGATCATCTCTCTATAATAAGCTTCCTGGTGATCCTGTATGGTGGGGGAAAACTATGCAGACTGGGAAAAGAGTCAATCACATGATTTTCATTTGTGTGTTATCACGGAAATGTCTGTGAGAGGAGAAGGGAACTTCTGCTCGTCTCCACAGCTCAGCACAAAGCCAGCCTAGCTGGAAACAAGCTACCTTGGTGGCCTAGAAACTACTCATGGGAGCCATGTGAAATTCAAATGTAAGAAGAAGTATTTGTCAGCAATGAACAGGCACGCTCGGAGAGGCTGAGTTGATGGACAATTTGCAAAATTCAGCTGGGAATTGGACCAAACAAAACACAAATGCAACCTTGCTTGAATGACAGCTTGGAAGAGCCCCACTGAATTTCCCAACAAGCTGGGAAGCTGCAGCTCACACTTGGAATTTGCTTTACCTTTGTATTTTTTTCTCAACTTTATTGAATGTTTATTAAACGAAGAATGCATGTGTAACATGGAGTTAACCAAAACTCTTTTCCTAAAGCCTGAGGATTATAATTAATCATGAGATTTTGGGAGTATTCTTATGTCCCTCAGTCAGTATAGATTAATATAGGTCTAGTGAGGTTAATGTGGCCGAACTGATTCGTGCCAGCTGAAGATCAAGTTTTGTTTTAAAAGTTTTACTGAAAAAGGAGAAATTAATTGTTTTGCACCAGATACTTCCAGATGTTCTGGACTAGAACCTGCTACTGAAATGAGATCTCTCATCCTCTTTGGCTTTTCAGATTACACAGCAGACAGACAGAGCACAGAGGGCATTTTGGTTGCAGCTTCTATTTTTGTTACTTCCTCTGAACTGTGTAAACCTCCCATGACTAAAATGTCTTTCCTTTAGCATGGGGGAATCACATCTATTGGGATGATATAACTAGAGTTGCGTGGGAAGCAATTTTTCCTAGACTAAGAAACTGATATTAAAAAAATAAAATGCCATTACATTCCAAATTGAGATCTTTGGAAAAGTTCATGGGAAATTGGAGAGACCTGTTCTCAAAACAGCCAGTTAATACACTCTTAGGTTAATACGAGGGACTTCTTAGTATTTCACAGTCTGTGTTTTTTAGGTCCTTGGGAGGAGCCTTCTTTTCTGTAGCTGTCACATTGATTGGAAACTCCTTTCAGGAAAAACATTTAAACCATATGTGCTTCTCTGAACTGTTTTTCTTCTATCAAACTAACATTTGTTGATGACAAAACATTTTGTTTCAAAAATTTCTCTGATGATAAGAATTCACTAAGTAAAGTTTGCCTAACCTTTTTGGAGCCCTTGACTGAAAAGCCATGGCTTGAAAGGAGCTGAAATCTGCCTTTCTAAAGAGCACCATGACTTTCCCTCTGCAATTAGTACAGCTGAGTTCTGCACAGAAAAACACTTCCAAATTTCCTCCCTGGTCTCATCATTTTTCTCTCTCAGACTGTGTAGTCCCATGATTACATGGTGATGTTGATGAGATGTGACATGGTATGTCAGTGGAGTTTCTAATAACTTATTTTTTATCAGTGAAGGAAATACCCAGCAGCTCGTGTGCTCAAACTAAAGGATAATTAAGTAAAAGAAGGAAATCTGATAATCACTATCGAAGTTGACTCTCAGGTAACTGGCAGCCTTTCCTGGAAGTTTCAACTAGTGCCATTGTGCACAAAATGCTTGACGATCTGCCAGTCTACTCAAAAGATATCTCTGGCAGTCCATTCAGTAGATGTATGCATTGAGCAATACTTCAGAAGGATGCTTGACTGGTTGACAAAAGGTCCTCCAGTATCAGTCTTGTGTATGAGCGCACAGTTCAAATCCTTAAGCTGGTTATGACATATCCTTGGACATTTCCTCAGCTTGGACTGGGAGTCCTTTTGGCCTTTTCATGCACCTCTCAGAAGCAATTGCCTTTTGATCACAAATGCTAGGAGTGGGTATGATGGTCTCGCAGACACTATTTAGGTGTCTGCTGCTACAGTCTCTCCTCAAAAAGGGAAATTCGTCTGCTCACCAACCCACCCCACCCCCCCCACGCCCCACTTTAAATTTCAAAACTTTGCTAGAGATTTTACACTTCAGTCAGGAAAAGAGATATTTCTCTATTTCTTTGTATGAGGATGCAATTTAGCTAGAATCCTATTAAGTGAATAAAAAAAGCACTCCAAATTGCATAAGAATACCACCCTCCCACCCTCCCCAACCTTTCTAAGAGAAACGTTAGATTGGTGTGACGCACAACAAAATGCCAGGGAAGATTTTTAATGGATAACGATGTTGAACCGCTGATGAACATCTCTGAACACTAGCTGATCACAGAGGGTGTGCTGAATCCAGCGCGTGAAGAATGGCTTTTGTGAAATGTCAGCTGGTAATAATGTGGTGTGGTGTACCAGGGACCACTGAAAACATGGAATGACCTACTACCAGGGTTACCTGGCTACCTACACCGATGCAGTTGTGCAAAATTAATCTATAGTAAGTAACTAAAAAACTTAAACAGGCCTGATTTTAAACTCTTCTGCAAATAACATCAGGCAGGGCTATTCGAAGTACAGGCTTTTGATCCAGATCATTTCGGCTGTTTTTTGGGATCGAACTTCTCACTGTTCTCTCAAGAAGCAGCAGTGATGTGGAACCTTGGCTCTGCCCCATGAAGGTGTATGGAAGAGTTGGCATGAGCTGGCATGATCTCACAGCTCCCAGAGGTGAAATGCTTCCTATTGAGTTGATGCTTTGGTAGTTGAAACCTCTCAATGAAACAGGCATGTGAATATCTCCATCTATGAAACGTATTATTTTTCAAGTAATCCCTAGAAGTGCTCCACTGCAAACAGAGGTGAGAGTCAGCGTTTAGCCTTCGTATGTGTGAATTATCTTAAGTGTGGTCAGACAAGCTTATTATTCTAAGGTCATTCAAAGAGATGGCAATAAAATCTAGTCTTTGAATTTGTCTAAACTTCTTTAAAAACTTTGTAAAGAATTAATCTACAAGGAAACGGCATCCTGATTTAGAACACTCAAAATGAAATGTAGCAGTCTGGGCTGTGATTTTCAGAAGTGTTAAATGTGTATGATGTTCAGACGAAATCAAGAGGAACAGGAAGGGGGTGTTTAGCCACAGTTTCACACCTTCATCTCTGGTGAATGTTCACTTTGCTCATCTAGTCTACACTGGTCTTGAAAGACAGCTGCTGCTCTCTGACAGCTCTTCGGAGTAGAAAGCTACACATTTTAGTCTTCACCTCGCACTGGCCAGAGGAACCAAACTTTCCTTCAAGTTTTAATGGCCCAAGAGCACACTACAAGTGAGCTGTGCTGCCATAAATGCCTGTGTGAGTGCTCTTTTGATGAGACTTAAAATGTCTCTTACAGCACATGCTCAGTGCCCATATCTAGGTGAGTTACCCCATCTCAGGTGAAGCAAAGGTGATCATCTGCCGCAGTCATTTACTACATATCCCTGTACTGAACGCGTAGGTAGCTCTGGAGCTCCCAACTTCTTTAATGCCTAGCACATGTAGTATTTGTAAGGGAGAACTCAACTGACCTGCTTTAGGTGCCAGCTGCAGATAAGATGAGTCAAGTCCCCAAATGGCTATTTCTTTCCAACACCTTGTTCAGGAGTCTAGAGAGCTAGTTCAGATGTAGACGTCTGCATTGTGGATGTCTGAAGTTAGTCCATCACAATGGGATTTAAGACATGGTCCCGCGAGTCTGAGCCCATGCTATCCTTGGCCTCATGGCCTCATGATTGTTAGGTAGAAATAACAGTATACAAGTGCAATGGTCTAAGACAAACAGACTTCATCTCAGCTCAGTTATTAACTTAGCTATATAACTTGTATGACCAACTGACTCTTTCCAGACAGCTCAAAATGCAGCCAGGAATCCTGAAGTCTTCATTATCAAGTTAGTGAAAGCTTTGACATCTCAAGATCCTCCTGAGAGGGGTTGTCTTTGTTGGCCACCAGACTGCTAACCCACAAAATCTGGTGAATTGACTGGTGGATTTGTTGACTGGTGAATTGTCTGGTGGATTGACATAATGACATAATTGACATAATGTCGGTAGGTTTTATTAACTTGTCACATATCGTTATTAGTTTAACAATAACAATTAGAGATGGATAAAAGGGTCAGTTTTGGAATTTGTCCTATAGCTTCTTCAATGTCTTGAGCACTGCCTTAAGAAGGATGTTCAGAGCAGTGACCCTATTTTTGTAGGAAGCGTGGGGTTTCTTTTTCCAGAAAGTTAGTGATACTCACCTTGGGTAAACTTGCAGAGAAGCAGGACAATGTTTATTAGCAAGACACGTTAATACCTACAAAATAGTGACCACTCACATATTTTGAATGTTGTTGCTTACTCAAATCCAGAAACAAAGGTAAACCAATACAGGGAAAACATCTACCTGTCAAGAAGGCAGTCCTAAGAATGAAGGACCAGAGCCATAGATGAGCTCTAAGTCTGTTATAAGTTTGCCTTTTCACTTTATTTTCCCTAAGCTGGCATGTGACATAGATTCATCTTTATCTTCATTTCCCTACAAATATCTTTTTGTCTCTTTGGGTATGAATTGTTATTATCTCTTGCAATCAGATGTCACCACCTCCAAATATATCTCTGAAGAATTTTTTTAGTTCATAATAGAAGAGTGATAGAAGGAGAAAATGAGATTTTCAAAAAGATATAAAGAAGTTAGTGATATGATTGCAGAGTCTGGAACCCAAAAGGGGTGTACAATGTCCACTGAGTAATGGGATACGTCTCTGCTGCCGAAATGCCTTTTCACTGGTGTAATAATTTCAGCTGGTTTCATTCAAGGACTGAGGAAGTGCATGCTCTAGTTACCCCAGAAGGTCTCTTTCTGGGGACTTCTAATAAGTACTGCAGTACATTTAACCTCAGTCTTACCTTACTTGAATGCTCACCCCCCTGCATGCTGTGCATTTGGTGGTAAGAAGCCTGTCTCAAAAGGGTGAAAGCTTATCACTCCTCTCTCTCCCGTCACTTACACAGAATGGATCTGAAATAAGATGTCACCAAGTAAATGCCTGCAGATCCCTGGGGAAAGAAGATCACCACACTCAGACCACTCTTGAGCAGACTACTGGGAGAAAGGGGACCAGGAACAGATGTTGATGCTGTTTTGTGAGTTTTATTCTTTGTTCCCCGGGCTTCTGGTAGAACCATCTGAAAACAGAGCCTGGCTGAAACAGCATCTTTGGGGGATTTCTCTGTTTTGTTGAGAAAAAGAGAGTAGCTTTATTTGGTTTATAGCTCTGCTACTTTATTTTCTGTTTACTGCTTTTCCAGCCAAACTGAAGAATTAATACTTTTTCCAGTACAAGTGATATCCACAGAATGGAGGAAAGGAAGATGAATGAAAAGGAGAATAGAAGAAATAATTGTGTTCTGAGGGGAGAAACTTCCATGGAGAGACACATGAAGTGATTATGCCAGTGGATACAGACTGGAGCTCCCTTTCATGAGCAAATTTGGACCTGAAACGTGGTTTGATTCAGAGAAAGGCAGGCTTTCAGGGCAGGAGCTTGCTCGGATCAGGGGGCCATCCAGACACATTAGGCGGTAGTTAAGCTTGAGCCATCAAAACTATTTTAAATGCATCTGAAATTCCAGTTAAATGGAGAGACTGCATTAGGACCTTAGTTGAGGTCTGGACTCTTCTGCCTCAGGTAGTCAAAGGGCCTCTTCTCTGTGTGTGTTCAAGGGCAAAACGTCCCTTTGGGTCTTTCTTTGTGTTCTGGTTGCAGAGGGGGACAATTAATCTGAAAGCAGGGTAAAGCCACAGACATTCCTGTCAGCTGTGGTTTTTCCTAAAATATGTGGAGATGGATTTTGGGGAAAAATGAAAGGATATTTCAGTGAGGAGCAGCCATTTAAAGCTCACTCTTTTCCAGCCTCTTGACCACCAGCTTCACAGAAAAATGGATCCGAGGTAAATTTTAACCAAACCGCTTTCGAGTGCTGCCTTTTTGAATACAACTCATAAATATGGGAGTTGAAATCAGAGACTTGACACTTGAGATATTGTCTTCATTTGATACTGCCTTCATTCAGCAGATGTTTAGCTTATTGGAGAGAATAGAACTAAAGGTCTTGTTTGGAGCTTGATTAACAACCATCTTTAATGCATGGCCAAGCTGCCATGTAGCATGGCAATCATTCCATGCCTCTGTACTTACTACATGACCCTAGCAATAAAAACACTGCTAGGTGCCGAGGGCAGCTGAAAAAGGAACAACCTTGAAATGGGGAAGCTGAGAGAGTGGCATGGGATTTTACCACCATTTTAATAATGGTTCTCCCCCAGACTAATTGTCATAAGCTATGCAGCAGGTTTGAAACCTGCTGACTCAGAATCCGAGTTGTGGCAAGGCTTAAAACCCTCAGTGGGTCTGGAAAACCAGCCCGAATACCATTTCCTAAGGTTTTAGGTTGCTTTGATTCTCCTTTTCTTTTTTTCCCTTATTTTTTCTTTTTCTTTTTTTTTCCTCCCTTCCCAGGACCCTTGATTGTCTGCAGTGAAAATAATTTACTTTGCTCCCAAAAGACTGGTTTGAAGCAAACCAAGAATAAATGTCTGTGGGGAGCAAAGGTTGGTGTGTGCTATGGGCTGCACTGTACGGTCCTATGGACAGTGTGTATCATGGAACCAGGACCCAGTCCTGATGAGGGTGACATAGTTTGGAAAAACACTCAAAATAATTTTCCTCCTCCATGCTATGCACCTTCTGCACACGATCAGTATCACATTTCTTGTCCTGGCTTCAGAGCTCTGCCTTGTCCTGGGAACAATCAGAATCCTGTTAATTCTCAACGCAGTACAAGTGAAATAAGTACTGACCCAGGTTTTAATTTGCACAGACACCTATAAACTTCTCAGACAATGCAAAAGGTGCCCAGGAAACCTCTAATGACTATAGCAAATTAATAATCTGGTCTTTCTGCTTTTCTGAGATACAGCCTTTCCAGTGTCATACGAGTGGGCACTGGTTCAGCACTGAGTCAGATGGAAGAAATCCAGCAACTGAATCACCATCACCAGCATCTGCCATCTACCTATTCACAAAGGTTATTCAGACTTCGCTGTGGAGGTCTGCTGGGTACCTCTCCCAGCATGGCAGACCTGGAGCACTCCTAGAGCTCATCCCCTCACCTCCAAGAAAATAACTTTCAAGATTAGAATGGTGGAATAATGGTTGAAACCTTCAATATGCTCCAGAAACAGTAGTTTCCTTTCCAGTCCTTATGCACTGTTGAGAATTAAGCCCTGTAAGCTTTTGTTTATTTGTTAACACAGGATGGACTATTATATTCTTCTCTGGAGACTCTTTTACTTAGAGTTACAGATTGTGGAGAGATACTGCACTACAAACCAACTGTGAAAGCTTATTGTCCCTATCTCCCAGCAATAAATGAATTCCATAAATTGCAATTAATGATGCAGTTGGGGAGTCTAGTTAAATGCGTGGCAGTCCTCCAAATGCGTTGGCTTTTACTTTAAGAAAGGGCAGAGGTGTTCTACATTTTGGCAGTGCTTGTATGCCTCCTTGTGCCAAGAAAGGCCCGCTGAAGCTGGAGAGACATTGCCTACAACAAAGCTGTAATGGCTTAGCATGGCAAACTATCGTATCTTTTTGTAAGAGCTCTGCTCAATATCCATTAAATCAGGCCTGAGAGACAGGGGAGGTGTTAGTCACTAACAACTAGCACTGACCTAAACTGCGCCTGTACTGGGTGAAAATTTCAATTTGAAATTGCCCTACTAACTTGCTGTATGCTGCTTAGCTTTGCGAGGTTCAAAGATAGGCTGCTGTTAAGAAGCAAGGGCAAGTCTCCGTCCCACAGCTCAGAATGAGTTTTTTGTGGGAAAGAGAGTCTAAGGACAGGCTGCCTTTCACTCCTCATTTAACATTGCCTGATGCAGCTTTTGTTGTCCTGATTATGTGGCAGTGAAAAACCAAATGACTTCTCCAATCCTTATTAAACTGGCAGTGTCTCAGTCCTGTAGCTCTCCTGGTCCAGGGGAAAAAAAAAAAAAAAAAGATATATTTTCTAAACGTCATCTAAATATCATCAGTTCAACCAAGTCTGCCTGAGTTTGTTCAGAGTCTGAAACAGTAGCTCTGTTTTGCATTCCTGGGCATTCATTGCAGTGAACACCATCAGATTTGCACTGAAAAGTCAGATGTTGATGAAGAGAGGACAGATATGTTGCACCAGAATACCTAAAAACTACGCAGCGTTTGCTTGTTTTTAATGGTGATGTCAGGAGATGGCAGTTTCAGAGTCCAGACAGAAAGACTTGGCTATAAAAGTTGAGGAAATCTCATGTAAAGAATTCTGATTCCACATGAAAATCTGCATCTATTTTCCCAGCTAAGCTATTTCTGAAGGATATAAGAGACAGATGGTGTGAGGAAAAAGGAACTTGTTTAAAAAAATATAAGTAAAATCCACTAACACACATGGGCCTGTGTGTGCATTATTAGTGCTGAAAAAGCTTTTAGCCCCAAGGTCTGAATTAATTTACACAAAAATGAAGACAACCAAGCAGATCCATAGGTATCCAACCCAGATCACATTTTTCCACTAAAAAAAAATAATTAACAACATTTTCCTGGAAATGTAAAAGCTCAGTACTTCTCCCTTCCCTCCCTCTGATTTTCCCTCATTTCACCAAACTCAAACCCACCTTTTTGTTGTGCCCAGCATGGGCAGAGAGCTCCTTGTTAGACACACATTTCTATCCATTCAAGCTGTGCGACCAAGCTAATTCCTCTACCAGAATACTTCTTCAAGTCAGTTTTTTCTGGTTTTTTGTTTGTTTTGGGTTTTGTTGTTGTTTGTTTGGGTTTTTTTAGGATTTTTTTTTGCCCAGAAATGTCAGATTGGATTTGGAAAATACCTCACCTGCTCAAATTTATACTCTTTTGCATATCATGTGCCAGTTTTGTAACTGAATTGGCTGCTGGGGGTGTGTGGGCCGTATTGCTCCAGTGGGGATGTGTACTCTTGCTGCAGGTGAGGACCCGTCTCCTTCCAACAGCTGCTGCCATTCTGTACTCAAATAACACGGCAGCCTTTACGTTGCCTTGTTTGCACATTTTTGGTGTTAAACCATAAAAAACCCCACCCAGCTGTGTTTGTCTTTCTTTTTTCAATGTTACCTTTCCTCCAATTTTCCCCTTGCAGTATTTGCCACCTCTTCTTTTTTATTCCAGTGTATATATACTTCTGTTTCATTTATGTGTACAGGACAGTTCTGGTTTCCCTTGACCTTTTTGCCTTTCTTTCCTCTCCTCCTGCTTTTTCTGCCCTGTCCTCCTATTCCTCCCTGTTTCTGCTCACCATTCTGTGACCATCACCAGCCCTATCAACCCCACCAATGTAAGGGATGGTCCCTTTGGACCATCCCTCTAGGATGCTCCCTAGAGGACTAGATGAGCAGCAGGGGGTCTTGGGGAATGTGTCTTCCTGACAAATATCCAACTGCCAGGTGACCTGTGAACTTGCTGTAAAAAAGTATTTTCCATCTACATGATTGTGCAATTCCTTGCAGGAGGGTGGTCACTGCTGGTTGACTTGTAACACGGGTGTAGAAGGCTTGCTGTACAGGGCAAAGCTCCCCAGAAATCTCACGAGTCATCATGTGGTCAGCCCAAGGTTTGCTTCATCAGTTTCAGTGTGCCACAAGGACCATTAGGTGCAGACCATGCCTGGCAAGGCAGTGCAGAGGTCCATGGAGAGGTTTTTGATTTGAGGGGAAAAAAATCATCAGGGAAACTGAGCAAAAGGTTGGGGAGGATTATGAGTTGAGACTCCAGCACAGCGTTTCTGTGGCTTCCTTTTGCAATATGTCTCGCCATGTTCAAACAAGAAGCTCAGGAAAAGCCTGTTTCAGATGTGGGCCACACAAGGGCCAAGGTGGGAGCTGGGCTTTCTTTTGTGTATTGTTTTGTGTGTGTGTGTCTGTGTGTGTGTTCGTGTGCAGAGCCGGAATCATTGCCACAGGCTGGGTGGAGCCAGCTCATGGAGAACATCCAGCTTGGAGGGAGACCGTAGTTTATGTCTTCCTTTCGCAGTCCACTTTCATTGATTGTTCCTGAATTGAAGTGTTTTCCAAGTGGAAGCTGGCTTACACGCCCCCAGCTGCCTGCAGAGCTTGGCGGCAGGGTTGGGGTGGACGGTGGCGGGGGGATGAAGCTGTTGCTTTTAATGTTTTCCTTACAGTTCTTCTCAAGTGGCTAAATTTCATCAGATTGTCTCCTTCTTGGTCCACTGGCCACTGTTCCCAGAGGACATGTGGAAGCGGGCAGGGTCTTTTTGGGCTACATAATGCTGACGCTTCCCATGGTACAGGTCTGTGGAACAGCACAGAGCATTTAGAGGAGTCAAAAATCTTCTCTTGCAGAAAGCACAGAGATGGGACTGGGGTGCCTATCGCCTGGTGTAAAAGGTTAAGGATTGCGCTTTCTGATTCTGCTTTCAGGATGTCAGATAGGCTGAAATTCTAATGAAGGTGGTACTTTTGAGACCTGTACGTTTCAATTTGTGTGCTTTGGTTACCTTTTCTAAGTCACAAACGACTTGCATAGTCTAGAAAAACATCCACTATGGGTAGGAGACCTTTCTGAAGGATCAGCAAAGATCTTCGCTAGCTGTCGGCAGCAAAAAGGCTGCTTTCTCAAACATAAAGGGTGCGTTTTGAACAATAGAATAATTGTTAAAAAATAATCAGGCAGCCCTCATGGGTTCAAAAGATGTGTCTGCACTGTGGTTGAAGGTGGGGTGGTACCTTCTGCGGCAGTAATGGGGTTGGCTTGATGTGGAGAACGTTGCCTCCACCAAGGTTCAGTTGAATCCAAGTGAATCAACAGCTTAGGGTTTCACTCAACATTTTGGACAAAGGCTGAGCTTGCTGTCTGCTTTGCTGCTGCTACTCAAATGAGCTCATTTGAAGCGGTGGGTGCATTTACATGAGCCGCAATTACAGCTCATTTGCAGTGCAGTCATGCAAAGAGTTACCTGCATTGTTCAAGGCTGCATCTTCTGAGACATGCTAGTTACAGTGATGTGAAGCAGACATAAACTCACTCGGGCATGACAACTTTGGGCATCACCAAAATAGCACACCACTGAGTCTGAACTGACAGGTTGAAACATTCCTCTTGCCCAATGTCAAGTCCCTCTGCTGAGCAGTGAGAACAAGGATTCTTTAAGGACAAAATTTCAACATACAGACAGGAAAATATTTAAGGAGAGAGCTGGGTTATTTAGTCTGTAGAAAGAGGAAAGCACATGACTGAGAGTGCCTTGAAAAATTAACTCTCTCAAAAGGCAGATCATATTTTAAAGGTACCCTAATATTTCCAAAATTTCAGTAAAAGCAATTGGACGCAGACTAAATTTGGCATGAAAGAAGCAGTACTGATACTATTTTAGAGACTCTCTTTACACATGCAATATCCTCCAGCATGACACAAAGGGCACAGAAATATAAAAACAAAATCAAAATGAGAAATTTATGGCTCAGGTGATTAATGAGGGCTGACAAAATCTTCTTTATTTATAAAGATATACCAGATTGACAGCAACCAAATCTTACTATCTGAGATAACTAGGACAGTGGGTAGTGCTGGAAGAGAGCTTCCTCCACAGTGGTGTACCTGCTGAGTGGCTGGATAGAAACTTTCAATAGCCAACATTATCACCCTGACACCTTTTCCATGCAGTAAATATACTACAGATTCATAGCCCTGATTTGTTGACCTAGATGTAAGAATCACGGGTTGAAATATGTGGTCTGAATTGTGCAGGAAGTCAGACCTAGGTGTTCCTATTGGTCTATTCTTAAAATTTGGTCTATAAAAATTCTATAAATAAATATATAAAATATATAAATATATAATAATATAAATAATAATATATAATAATAATATAATAATATAATAATAATATAATATATATATAAAAATAATATAATAAAATAATAAAATAATAATATAAATATATAAAAATATATTCTTAAAATATTGGTCTATACCTTAAAAACCTGTGACTCATAGTACAATGGTGAACACTTCCTGTGTAAAGAAACAGAGTCCAGAATCAGGAGAAAGACGGCTATGGACCACAATGAGTTCTGCAAGCCTGTGTGGGAACTCAGGTTGACTCAGGTTGTTTTGTTTCAAACCCCTTTTGTACAAGGAAGGTAGCGTGCAGCAAGCCCAGGAGCAGGAGGATTTACAGCTCAGGATCTCCTGTGCGCTGCCTGGTGCAGATGGTTGATGGGCTGTAGCTACCTGTGGTGTCACAGAGCAGAAAGGCCAGAGCCTGGGAAAAGTTGGAGGTGCTTCAGGTTTGATATTTAAGTGCCTAAATCTAAAATTGTGATGCTGATTCAGCTGTTATTTAGCTCTACAGGCAGTTACATTTCAAGGGCATCTCAGATTTTTATGCTTTATTTTTCCAGATGCCTGAAGTTTTTTCTCACTCCCAATAAATTTCCAGAAATCAACAATGACTTTGGTTTTCTCCCCTGAGAAACACGAGCCAATGGGTTTTCTCGGATTACATCCAAGGCTGGAGTTTTTGACTTCTGCCATTTTTTAAAACACCAGAAGGGAGACCTTTTGTTCGTACAACAGCACTCATGCACAAAGGGGATACCCACACCCAACCCTTTCCCTCCATGAGGGTGTCAAATCCCTGTTTCTGGGCTCTCAGGAAACTGCTGTAACCACTGGTCTGTAAAGTGGAGTATGAAAGAATTCAAGATTCATGGTCAGAAGGAGTGAGGCTGGTTCAGCTGACTTCCAGTAGCGTAGAAGAGGAGCTGGATCCGCTGTCAAGTGTAGATGAAATTGGAGTTTTACAAGAAAACCACTGAGAATGGCCAAGAAGTGGGATATTTAGGCAGATATTGTGTTACTGTTCATACAAACAGTGTAGTCGCTCTTGGAAGGCAATAGGTTAGTGTTGGATCTTATTTCTATTCAAATCACAGTAAGTGGTCTTTTGTCTTCTAAAACAGATTTTCATTTTTAAAACCATAGAAAAATACTGAAAGGCACCAAATCAAAGACCCCATTTAAAGCAAGGATCATTAAAATGCAATATCTGTTATTTATGTTTGGCTGTGACAGTAAGCTGGTGTCTATCTTGTCTCCTCCAAATATAGTACTTTTTTTTCCTGTTGAAGTCCAAAGATGGCCTTTTTTAAGTAGCCGTCTATTTGTACAATAAACCAAATCACAATGTCAGCACTGAACATCTCTCAAAATTCTTATTTTATAAATGGTTGATGTTTTCATAAATCTTTCCCCAGCCCTGATCAGATCCCAGACATTACCCCAGAAGGCAATGGGAATTTTTCCTTTAATATTCACAGGTCTTGAATCAAACGCCTCAGGAAAAAAACAAAACAAAACAAAAAAAAGCTGCTGAAGGAACTGAAAAATTAGAAAAGTGCAGCTTCTTCTGGATCTATGTCCTGTTTTCCTTCCACCCCACTGGGTTGACCTCAGCTTTCTGAGATATTTACATCCCCCAGGTGCTGCTGAGGGGATGCAATCCCCATGTATATCCCCAATTCCTGTCCTCTGATTCTTCCTCTGAGTACCAATTAGCAAGAAGCAGCACTTGTGACTCTTAAAATGCTTCTGCTGATCAGTGACCAGTAGTCTCATGCATAAAGGTCAGCTGGCAGCTAAAACTGAACAGAAAAGTTACTGATTTTCATGAAAAACACTGGAATTTAATATCTTTGAGACCTCTACCCTTCTGTCAAAGTTGATCAGTGGGTTTGCAGTTATTGAAAGAGACTGACAGATGGCTAGCCAGGCACAAAGCATGATCACACAAGCCCCATTTTCTCAGGCTAAAGAGCATGATTAACTTTTGAGAAACGGAATTCAATGTACCTGGATTAATCTTATCTCTAGCAGTGATTTATAAGCAACCTACAGAATAACACGCAGCATGAGTTATGTACTGGTGATGCACATCTAGAAACTTTTCCATCATGACAAACTTCTAAACTTCTGTTTTTGATAGCATCCTCCTCCAGCAGCGAATTCAAGTCAGCTAAAGAGATAAGCAGCTTATATATTTTTAAGTTTCTTTTCTTTCCTCTTTCCTGCAGCTACTCCATCAGTTAGAAAGCTCACGGAAAAAGGGCATTCCTCGGAGAGATTCACTGAGTAAGAGAAGGAAAGAGCAAAAGGCAAACACAGCTGATCCTCGGTGAATTGAAACTTCCCCCAAATACTGTCACAAATAGATACACGTACTTCTAGCTTTGCTTCTTGGGACTCTTCTTTCCTATGCAACACATGCTAATTACCCTACCAGTCAGCCTGCAACACTCGATTTGGCATTTTCCCTGCTTCTTCCTTGCAAATTTAGATCAGAGAAGAGAGAGGGTGAAATTATTAATGAAAATGTATCCACAGGTGCCTTTCCAAAGGAAGAGAGCAGATCCCTTTCAGGTTTCCTTTTAACGCAATCTTCATTTAGCTCTGAACCTCATTAATTTGCATAGTCAAGAGGATAAAAGCAGTAACCAACATCTCAACTGGTTCTGAATTTTCCCCCAGACAGAATTATATATCTGCTGCTCCTTTCTCTGTGAGTTTCTCTCACAAGCAGACAGCATGGTGTTCGCTCGCTGCTCTTCTTTCTTTCTAGTGTAGTGCCTGGCAAAAAGAAGATTCCCCAATGCACTGAGACATGGTGGGTGGGATTTCTCTAAGCAAAAGTGTCCAGAGTTGAGCTACAGCAAAGAAAGAGGGACTTTATCAGAAGTAAAGGCATGAAGTGAGTTGAATTGTTGCCTAATAAGAGCTATTTAGCCCAGCCGACTTTCGCTCTCATGAAGCTCCCCCATCGTGACCACTGGAGGCTGCAGTAATGAGAAGGAAGCATGGAGGAGATATCAGCAATGTCACAGGTGGTTGAGAGGAAATGAAGGAGCAATGATGAGCTTTTTTTCCTTCTTGATGTGTATGCATGTGCCTGTCTTAGCCTGCAGCTAAAGTAAATTACTCCTAGTTGCTCAATAAATGGAAGGCATCACACAGCAGTAAATCTGCAAGATGGATGTGAACAGAGGAGGATGAGCAAGAAGATCAGCTCAAAGAGGATGTGTTGCTTGAGGAAAAAGAGCTTTTTTTTTTTTTTTTCCCCACAGTCAGTTAGGAGGTACCTTTTCACCAGGCAGTGACAACACGCAGGACAACAACTAGGCTGATCTGCATGTCTAACTTCAGTAAATATAGCATCAAGGGTGGGTAGCTGTTAGATGCTAACTGCTCTTCAGGTGATGAAATGGGGGCTCACCAGTCTGTCTGCAGTGCCCTGCTTTTGAAAGCTCAGTGTATGCATGTTCATAGCGGGAAGGAGTCCGTTATTTTTTGGTTTGTCGCAGAGCTGTCCCTTAGCCCACAATACACAGAGAAGCATCCCGTGGTCTATTGGGCACACATTCCCCAATTGCCTATTTGGACAGTCATTCTTTGCTTTCCAACCACAAGATTCACTTCAGTTTTTCCCTGCTACAATTTGCTGCTTATGACTATCCAAAACTTTTCATCAAAATCATGTTTTTTTATTAAAGAGGCAAATTCACTGAATGGCTCCCCTGAACAAAGAATCAAACAAATGAAAATAAAAACACCTTTGATTGAGAAACTGAAAACATCAACTGCAAATTCAACTGCCTTTTTTTTTTTTTTTTCATTCTTGGCTGATTATTTTCACTTAGCATTTTTTTTTTCCTGATTTTCAGCTGCGGATGAGGGGGAATCCTTGCCTTTTAGGCTTTTCTCCTCAGAAAAATTCAGATCAACTCTTGCAACCAACCTATGGCTTCAAAACAACCCGATTCTAATGTAATTTACATGAGTCCTGCATCACCCAAATGCTCCTGACAATTCAATGAACTTTGTCCTGCATATCACCAGAATACTTATGAACCATATTGGGCACAGCAGAGCTGTTAATGAAACCGGAACAGTATAATTACAACACGCTCATCCTTGAAGATGCAGGCAGATGTGGGGAAGTGTACTCCATTTGTCTCACTGAAATACCATTGCAAATTACCTCTGCTCTAACTACATTTAAATAGGAAATAAAGAGGAAAAAAAAATCTTCCTTGATAATGACAAGACAAGAATATCCATAAAAAGGAAATAGAGATGACATACTTCTTTGCCTGTGACATACATTTTTTACATGGCTTAAGGGCTTTGCTTCCTGAGAGTTTACATCGTCAACTGTCAGGGCCCTTCCATGCATGATTTATGTATGCATAATAAAGACATTGTGGTGGAGGAACTGATCTGTGATTTCCAACAGCTTTGAAACTAACAGTAATAAAATATACAGCATATGAATTATACAAGGTTTAGTTAAAAAACATCAAGTTTTCAAAAATGAGAGTCATCTTTATTTTCTGTTCCTCATCTGTTCTTTTTTTTTTTTTTTTTTTTTTTTGTTAAGGCAAATTGAATGACAGCTGTTAAGGGAGACAGGACAAAGATTTCTGGTCCAGGGGCCAGGCTCACAGAGCATTGCATCCCATTGTGGATGCCAGGCGCTCTGTGAGAGAGCAATTGGTAGTACGAATCCAGTGTGAGTCACCTCAGATCAGATTTAGAAGAGGACAGACTGTGACGTTCTTGGAGCATATATTTAAATAAGCTCTTCCTAAAATGTCATGAGACCTCCCATATCACCATCGCAGCAAGGCTCATGTGCTACTAACACTGACTACTATTATTATTTTGCTGGTATCAGGAGGCCATCAGTAGAAATTGCTGGGGGCATACTCACACCATGCAATGATGACTACTGTGATGGCTCTCAATCCAGTGAGTCCTACTGAAATTCATCTTATCCTGCTCATTAGCCTGCACGCGTTCCTGCCTTGCACACACAACAGGGCTCGGTTATAGAGCTGGTTTTCTTGGTGCTGCTGACAGCTGTTTGCGTCACAGAACAAATGCACTGGAAGAGGCCACATCCCTTCTGAAAATCTCTCTAATTCAGAGAATAGATGAAAGAGGTATTTTTTATTTTATGTGATGAAATTGAGATACAGAAGCCCAGTGATTTGGATGGAATCATGCAGGAAATCTGTGGTAACAAGTCCCTAATTTCTGTGTTCTTGTCCATCTCTGTAAAATTATCTCTTTTATACTGATAGAACTTTTTCAGGTATCTAGGGAAATTTGACTGGTGCTGTGGTTGCAGTCACATTTCAAAATTTGTCCCTGTTCAGGTTAATGAAATGAAATGGAGGATTAGATCGTGCTTAATGACGACAAGAACATGGCAAAGGTGCAAAACCCTTCAGGAATTATCTCCAAATCTACATTAAAGTTCTCATTTGGCACCCTAAGTAGGGAAAGCAGACAGAGGTCTTTCATAGCCTCAGAACCTATTTTAATTATCCCTTCCCCAGATAATTATTAATGGGGGAGGAGAGAAGTGCCTGAAAGTGTAAATGCTAATGGGTTCCCCTGAGAGTGGGAGTCCAGAACATCAAGGAATATATGATGGGCTAATGGCCTCTCCAACACGTTGCTGCTGGCTTGGAGAGGGGATGCTGCTGTTGAGATGCTGATGACATTCCTCAATGACTTGAAGACTTGCACCTCATGTCTTTATATAAGCAAAACTGTTCTTGCACTGAAATATTCAAGGAGAAAGAAAATTGTATAGCTAGAACTTGGGCTTTTGACGTAGTCAAATGCTGTCAGAGCGAATAAGAAAGAAAGGGGATCTGAAGAAGGTGGGAGCTGTGTCTTTGTCACTGTTCAGGGTGCTACTTTTTAATAACAGCTCTTCAAGTGATTTATAAAGTGGAAGGAGGCCTCATGACAAACCAGAGAAGGGAAACCAGTTCATACTTGCACCATGTCAAGGGGATGATGTAAAAAAAATTTAAAAGCTCAGACACTTAACTTAGGTCTAGCAAGTGTCTAGACCATTAACTAAGGATATTATAAA
The DNA here is from genome assembly GCA_009769605.1 of Bucorvus abyssinicus. Classification (NCBI taxonomy): domain Eukaryota; kingdom Metazoa; phylum Chordata; class Aves; order Bucerotiformes; family Bucorvidae; genus Bucorvus; species Bucorvus abyssinicus. The sequence goes on from CM020063.1 coordinate 4,122,650, forward strand.
AAATCACCCACCTCCATGCTAGGTGTTCCAGGTGTCAGATGAAAAGCACTGTGAGGAGCAGTCACTGACTTTTAAAAATAATGGTTTTCTCCAGAGCCTTGAAACCAATTCTGCCGTGCTTGGAGGGAATTTAGCACGAGTGCCAGGGCAGCAGATGAAGTCACAGGAAGTGATTTTCCCACTTTCTCAGGTGTTTTTACCTAAGGTCCTCCCTTCAGCAGAAAACAGTCTGCAGAAAAGTCTTTACAGGGAGATGGCATTGGAATACAAGAACACCTTTTCTTTGGTAGCCGGTTTGCTCTGAAAGTAACTTAAAATGGGATTTCACATTTGTTGTTCCTCCCAAATTTTATACATTGAGTTCACAAGTCTTTTCTGAACCTCTCCCAACTCATCAACAAGCCTGAGAGCTGTTTGGAGTTCATCCCAGCTCAGACCCAACCCTTGAGCTGCTTAGTGAGTACTGAGGTCAGTTCCACTTGCCATTCAGTCCCTTTCCCACCATAGGACCTCCTGGAGGGCCCCACGAAGCCAGGGGAAAAGCTCAAGGCACTCTCTGGGAGCAGACTTCTCCCTGGCCACTGCACACGAAAGGGTCATTCAAAGCCACATGAGAACAGAGCAGTGACAGATGGGCACAAGAAAGCATAGAAGAATTACCCCAGATTGGTTTTCAAGCAAGTTTATTACCATTTGGGTCACATCTTCTTTGCATTTTATACAGGAAGGATGGTTTGGGTTTTCCCCCATCACCAAGCCCGCAAGGTTGTCTATAGAACACCATTATTTCTACTTTAAGTCTAGAGAGAATGCTTCCATGGGCTGTCTAGTGGCAGACTAGTAAGGCTGAATGTTCTTAGAGACTTTATGAACAAGACAAAACCTGTTTTCTAGGACTTGTCTGCGTATGGGGCCCTTCGAGGTTGGTACAGAGAATAACCAAACTAGGTCCAGAACCAGCAGCTGCATCTCAGCTAATTAGAGCCCCAGGGTAAATTAGTCTGCTTATATTGCCATATTGCCCTGACTGTCATGCTTTCAGGGCCCAAAGCTTGTGTCTTAGTGTAGAAGAGGCAGGACCCTTGTCCTGGCTTTGAAAGGTGGAGACATCAGGGAAGAGGCTACATGCAAGGAAGGTGAGGAGAGGAACGAGTGCTGGTGCTAAAGACTTATGGTCAGAACTGGACTATGCTGTCATGGTCCCCCTCCCCAGATGAAACATGACTATTTTAGGCAATGCTGCCTCTCCCGTACTGCTGTTCTCCATAACAAAGACAGAATGCTACAGCTTTCTCCCCCTCTGTCTTCTGCATCTGTCACCACCTCATGCCAATAGACCAGCATTAGGAGAGCTTTGAGCTAAAAAGCTCTGCTCAGATGATCATGCTTATCTAGCTGAAAGGCTTTCAAAACCTAGTTTAGCCAAAATATGTGTGATACACACTATGAGTCCAATCACCCCCCTTATAGTCATCTATAGGGAGTTGTTTTTTAAAACCAAGCTTTTCCATTGTAATTTTCTTACATTCTTGTTTCAGCTCACTGAACATTAACCACCATGACTCACTGCATAAACCCAAAGCATATTAAACAGATTAGGTTTTTAGCCAAATCCTAACACCCTATTTGGGGAATGGCTACAATGCCTGACTGTTTCTACAGTTCTGTGGATTGGGGGTTTTTTGGGGGGCAAAGTTAAATCTTTTTACTTGACTAGAACATTTTGGATGTGTTTAACACGACACTGCTAAAGCAAAACATGTAGATGGAACCAGTCCATTTATTTGAGAAGAGTAGTAAAAAATAAAACATAAGATACAAACCTACCTGCAATGTATATCTGAAACATGTAAAAGGATCCAACAAGTTTTTATGAAGCAGCTTATATATACACATGTATTTATATTTTATTCTTCTGGACTGTATTTATGTCAGAGCACAGGAAATGGCCTCTACCTTTTGATTTACGTTACAGCTCAATTAATTGAATGCTTTCCCAAGGATAAGAATCCTAACAGATCTGCCAGCAAACTGATATAGGAGAGAACATTGCTGAATATTACAATTTTAGTTTTCAAAGGAAAAGGCAAGGAGAAAAAAAGCCACACAGGATGATATCAACTGACAAAAGGATAAATGACAGTTCTGAAAACTCAGATAAATCATCATCAACTAGGGGCATTCTGAGCAGTGTCTCCACAGTCCTACGCTTGGGGCTACCGGATGTTTTCATCTGTAATCTGGAATTAGATATAAAGTCATCACTGACAGAATTTGCAGCTGATGAAGATTGGTAGAAGTATAAATAACTGCAGGGACAGTGTAAGCTTGATCGCTGGTGAATCTTGCCTTTTTTTAGGCAGAACGTGATTTAATACAGCCAAATGCAACTCAGTCCATGTAGGAACATATACACAGAATACATAGTTTGCTCTTATCACATAGTTATGTCATTTCATACGCAGGAAAAGGACAACCTTCTTACAGGTAAGGAATGTGAGGGATGCTTATATAGGAGAGATCATGATGGGTGAGTAACTCAACCTGACCTTCATATTGTGCTGAGACACTCAACATTCATGTTTGTTGCAGGGCACATCGTGATGCCTGAATGGAGAGAGATGACTGCTGTGACTGGCAGAAGGGATGTCCCAGGTATGGCTGACTTTGGTCTGAGGGCTAGGTTTCAGCCTCCTATCATCAGGAGTAGAGCTGTGTTGTGTAAAGCCTGTGGTCCTCCAGACAAGAGCTGGGAAATGAGAAATAAGGAGCTCAAGCCAAAGAAGCTATGCCTTCATAGCAATACATTTGGAAGTATTTAAATTAAAATCTTGACTGAAGGATATAATCAGTGAACAAGGAATGTGATATAAACATGACATGATAAATTCCTAAATGGGTGAGTATGAACGATATTGCTTAGAAGATACAGATGATACAACTTACAAAGAATTAAAATCTATGCTACCGGTAATAGAACTGAGAGCTGAGTTTTACCTAAGTGCCTGTGATCAAGAGGCCAAAATTTCAGCAAAGATCTTGGGGCAGACAGGAATCTCTGTCTGACCATGAGTTCAAGGCAGGAGATTTGCACTAAGAGCTGAACATTAATCTAGATATAGACAAGGCAAGCAAATCTACCTACTTTGTTACTAGTGGCAATAGTTACTGCATGCTTCCTGATTATGCAAGACGCGGAGTCATTTCTCGTTTCTGACACATCCTCTTTCTGACTTCTTTCCACCAGTTTTTCCTTTACTGGCATAAGTCAGCTAAACTTACCTGAAGGGACAACCCACATTACTACAGAATAACCACTTCTATGGCTGTTAGTCTGCAGAGCCAAGGTACATCTAAATCTACAGGTATTTATCTGTGTGTATATGTGGTGTATATACTGTAGACATACTGCATATACTTTTTGGCTTTTAATGTTAAAAGTCATGGTTTTCACTTCAATAGAACCTGATTGCAGCTTCCACCTGCATACAAAATTAGGGTGAGTGAAATGGTAATGCTACATGGATCCCAGTTTGTTTTCCTTCAACATAAAAAAAAAGAAAAGAAAGAGAGAGAGGAGAAATCTCAGAAAAGAGCCAAACAAGGGCAGGAGAAAATATCTGAGAACGAGAGACTTTTCAAACTGATTTTGCTTACTTGGACAAAGAGAAGATGGAAAGGTAACTTGACTACTGGAGAAGTATTTGTGCGGAGAGAAGAATCCATTTGGAGAAGGGCTCTTTAATCAGTCAGAGGAAGGCATGAGAGGGACCAGTGTGATTTAGAGTGAGATTAACTTTTTGCTGAGGAGGATTACGAGCCAGAACAAACTGCTAAGGCAAGTGGCAGGTTCTCTGTTTCACCCATCCTGCAAATCAAGGCTGGGTATCTCTCTAGAAGAGAATTTTCACTGAACATCAGTTACTGGGATCAATGTTGGGGACAGCTGGGTGAAACTTAATAATCTGTGACAAAGGTGATCTAAGCAAGATGATCCTTTGGCCTTAAAATCTCTGCATCTTGGGGATGGTGAAGAGCAGAGCCCTATATAGCAATGGAAACATAACCAGAGTAACATACTGGAGGTGCAGAGTAATTAGTTCCAAGAAGCTAGGACAAGGCTGCCTTATCATTTGCTTTTCACACCTAAATGTCAGCTGGATGTGAAGTGGAGGTTTTGGGACCACAAGGGTGGCATAAAACCTTTGTACATGGAGTGGATAAGGCTTCCTTCATTACTGGGCTCTTTTTACGATATCTCCTTTCCATACTACGAGCTCTGGGGAAGGGGTGTGCTCTGCCCAAAGAGGAATTACTATAACAAAGGCAAGGTGCTGCACAGGTAACTTGCAGCACTGGTAATTCCCTTTTAGGCCAGTTTGTGTCTTTGCTGTAAGGATATGGTGTTTTGTGAGTGGAAGAAGTTATTTCACCATGCCTGCTCTCAGCTCATGGTTTATTGCAAATATTGACGTTTTATGACGTGGATGTTTTATAGTTGAGTTTTCTGCTGGGCTGTTACTTGGTTTCAGTAATGCATTCCAGCCTGCTTATTTTTATTTATTTACTTATTTTAAGGAGAGCTAACAAGTTTCGCAAGAATTATGTGTCCTAGGGAGGTATCTTAGCTAATCCAAAGAAGGAAATTGCAAGAGCAGGAAACTTCAGCATGTGAATTGAATTTTGTGAGGCACAGAAAGAGCAATATGTTCTCATCATGGTAGAGGTCTCTGCCGAGATAAAGAGCTGCTGCACCAGGCAATGTGCACAGGCAATGTTCCCATCTCATGGAGACTGCAGCGGGTCAGCTAGATGAGCTGACAGCTGGAGCTGCAAGACGTTAATAAAGAGCTTTCACTGGTCAACAATAAAGTGGTATATAAGGAAGGTAAACCATCCTGGTTTCAGAAACTGAGGCTCTCAGCAAGGTGTCTTTGTACACTAGTGGCAGTCACAACAAGACTTCCTTGAGAAAAATGGAGTCCCACACAATCCCTAGCAGAAAAAATATCTTTTGCCCCAAAGCAGGGAAATCCTTCCTTGTCTGAAGCTGGCTGGGTGGAGCACACAACTCTGCAGTGTGTGGTGCAATCACTAAATATAAGACCCTTTCTACTCCCATTTCCCTCCTCTTATATCCTGAAGGCTTTTTTTGATCCCAGATCTTGATCTGGAAACTAAATTTTGAGATGTGAACTATCAAAGTTGTCAGTAAGCAGGAGAGGGAGATCTCTTGGCAGCCTACTAGATAAAGTTTTAGAGACACATACCTTTCATTAGCTTCAATATTGATGAATCTTACTCTTTCTGAGTTACGTTTCTTATCTGAAAGCGAGTGCTTTGTTATTACTGCTGCTTATTTCTCACTGGGACATCTTTCCTTCCTCCCTGGCAATGTGAGGGTTAATGTGTAAATGAATGCTGGATGCACTGCATGAGTAAAGTTTTATCGTAAATGCTGAATTATCTTCCTCACTTGGAACCTCTCTGAACTTTGTAACTAAAAATGCAGGAAAATAAAACAGAAGAGACCACAGAAATCCCAAACTCCTTTTTTTTTTTTTAGTTATTTGTTGCAAAGTATCAGAAGTTTTTTTGAACTAGAGCAATTTTTAGCGAGAGAAAACACTGATGATATTTTTCTGAGAATAATTGTCCTTTCTCCTTGCAAGATGAAGGTCAAAAAATGTGCAGGGAAACACTTCATTCTCCATCCATCACCAGACATTGAGCTCCCAGGTTCATCTCTGCTTCCAGAGCTGACTTCTCAGAGCTCAAACGTGGAGACCAAACTCTGCTACATCTCTATAACTCCAGCTCTTCCTTGACATGGAGCTTCGTGTAACCCAAAACTTACATCCTGCAGCATGATTTCCCTGTCAGCGCTTTCTCACGCACTAAAAAACCCTTGAATGGCTAGCTATGACAGCATCACCTCCTAAAACATGTCATGCTACCATCTTTCTTGACTCCACACTGCATGTTTCCCACTTGTACAAGCGAGCAATCATACTGGTTTGCCAAAGCAGCAGCAGAAGCCTCCAGTACTGTCCTTCTGACATTGGCCAATGCTAGATACCCTCCAGATGGTAAAAAATCATGTTCACAGACCTTGAAGGCACTGATGTGGTACCGTACCAGCTGACACCAGCTGTTGATTACCTAAACCTTGTAATTTTTACTTTCATTAATGTACATCAGCGGCAGCACTTACTGTCACATGACATATACAGTGGTCTAATCTCTGTATTCTCCTCCAAATCAGAAATTTTTATCAATACTAATCTATGATGATACATATTAATTATATCAGATATTAGGGTATTTGCTTTGTTCCTTTAAAATGGATTCACAGAAGCACTCAGAGGACTACATTAGGTGTAGATTAAAAATTTCATTTAGAAGTATCATTCCTGTATATATATTTTTGAGAGGTCTTTTATTTATTCAGCTAAATCAGGATAAACAATAATGTATCTTAATTTTTATCCTCAGAAACAGTATAATAATTGCCAAATCAAACATGTAACTCATCCATCTTTAATAGCTTTCTTTGTGCCATATAACTGCACAGCAGCTGCTTTGTCAAATGACCAAGAAATTAGAGTTTGGCAAAACACTGGTTTTCATCAGCATATGACCTTAAGATAACATTTACATTTCAGGAGATGCTGTTCCAGTCAGAACAGAACTGCAGGGCAAGCTCGCATCCCTGGATACTCATGGAGGCAACTGACAGAAAAGCTAATAAACGCGCTAGATTAGTACAGTTTTATTTTCCATAAATCTGGGACATGTTCAGCAATGTCAAACTTGTTCCTCTGCGTTTAAATGAATAAATAAACCCAAGCTTACTTTGAAGCTCAGAAGTGAGGTGGAATTCATTTAGCTCATTACCATTTAGATGATAGATGGACAAGGTAAACTCTCTTTTTCTGAGGCAGGGGACAGACAATGTGGAGATGAGAGCAGCGGTGTTACAAAGACGTGGGCTCGCAGGCTTAGATGATTGGATTCAGATGTTTCCAAGGAAATTATTTGTTCCAAAAGGGCTCTTTGGTTACTAACAGGTATAACAATCATATTTAAAATGTTTTTACTCACAGTCAGGCCTCTGTAGCTTCAGTCACATATATTTACTGGAGGATTTATCCTTGGGCTGCTCTGTTGAGTGCGGAGAATTCAGGTGGGTGTTTTCAGAGGATTAAGCTGCCAAGACATACAAAGTAAAACCCAACATGTTTAGAGGAGAAATATTTTGCTTTTGCCATTTTGGCTATAATTTATTTCCCCCTTTTGCAGTAGGACATTATTCGCTTATCCAAAATTGCAGGGAAATTCAAAGGGGACAGATAACAGGTAGGTTTTTTGTTCATTCATTTATTGCTTGAGGAAAGGAGGAACCTGGATAGCTGAGAACAAGAAGGCAAGATCTTCACACCCAGCCCAGAATGAGTGAGAAAGAAATGTTTCAGTATTTTGTAAATTCAGTTCTTCATCAAGTTCCCTTGAGAAGAAGGAATAAAATAATAACTTATTTGTATTTGTCTTATTTAAAAGAGTGAAAAAGAGGGGACCCAAACCAGATGAGAGAACAGGAAATGTCACATGTGACTTGCTTGATTTCTGCTTTTCTCGTAACCTTGAATCTCGATGTAAACTCACCAAAAGTTTCCTGAGCAACCCCAGGTCTCTTCTCACCGGTTTCCGGTGGGAAAAGAGGGAGCTCTATACCAGACTTGTCTGCTGCAGCAGTGTAACTCAGGTATCTCTAGACTGAGTCCCCCTTTCCTGACATTAAAGGATCTCCAGGAGGGGCACATTTTCTGAAGGGCTCTAAGGGTTATTTTTTTCCCCTCTTTTTTGGCCCAGAATAACCTAAAATTATTAATATGAACAGAATACAATGCAAACCGCACTGCTTTTGGAAGGGACTTAGGTGTCTACAGCAGGCTTCCTTTAATATGCATGAATAAAATGAGATGAAAAACATATTAAAAATGCAGCTGAAGATTGGAGGAGGCAGAAAGAGGAGGGAGGGGAGAGACTTTTGCTTCTACAGCACCAACATCTGTGTCCGGTTGACTCACTTTCATAAAGATGCTTTAGTCCTTAATCAAACCCATCCAGGGTCTCTTGTCTCGGCTGTGTGCTTTCTATGAACGTTATATAGCTGGCTCACGGGCAGCCATTCACTGGCCAGGTAGCTAAAATTGCTGAGGGATTTGCTTGTGTGTGACATTTTTTGTTTTACTGTAAGGAGCAAGGCTGCATTTGCAAACAACAAATTACGTTTCTCCACTGTTGACAATTGCAATCATTCTCTTGGACGCCTCGATGCTCTGGGTTTGAACTTCAGCCACGATGCTATTGCCTCTGTGCCCACCTTTCAGCTGCTGTTGATCTACCAACCGTCTCCCTGTCTCCCTGGCAGAGCAGCCTGGAGTTAGGCAGGCGGGCTGCACCTCACCTGCTGCAAGCGTTTTTATTTTTGTTGGCTAGGGAAAAACTGTTGGTCTCAGTTTCTTTTAAAATATTTCGTGCTAAAGAGAGGAAACGAAGCTGAGCTGCGGAGCCTGGGGGCTCCATTCACTGCTAAGCTTAATTTCTTCAGGGCAGCTGCCAACAGCTACCAGCACTGTGTCTTCCAGCATCTGGTGTTAGAGGATGATTTGGTAAAGCCCTCCATCATGTACCTCCCTGTAAGCCCATGAGACATCCTCCTGATTTCAGTGAGACTATTCAAATCATTTATATGCTGCAGCTGTAAATGGAGGTGGTAAATGGGAACAAACTGGAATATAGAGGTGTTTCCCTTTTTACATGTCAACCACAGGAGTGAATGACTTTATTGATGCTAACAGGTCCTCCAGCCACAATATATAGTTTCTTAATGTATATTCATTAAAAGGTCCCACTTGTTTAATTTCCAAGGAATAAACAAATGGGTTTCCAGACTTAAATTTCGAGATTGTTCCCTCATATTTACTAGGGACCACACTCAGATTAGGATTACTCTAAGCAGCACGTGGAAAGCACAATTGAATAGCATACTACAAGATGAGGTCTGGCAATGCTTTTCAGGTTAACTTGAGCAGAGAGCACCAGATTTTGTGGCCAGCAGACTGGCATCTCATCACTTTTTCTTATACCCGGCACATATCCACAGGTGAATCAAATGGAAGCTACCTCCAGAAAAAATTCAGACTTGCATCCTGGACACAAAATAAAATGCACAAACTGCTTTTCATCCTTGTCTGGGACGTTCTTTATGTAAAGCTGTACTTAACCTCTGAACACGGGGTTGGATCTTAATAGTTGGAAAGACCTTAATACAGAAATGCAGTATGAAGGGCAGCCACCCATTCCCAAATTTTGCATGTTGTACACTGGGGGTTGTACATCATGTGAACAGCCCTAAATTACCCTCTGGCTCTCAGAAACATTCCTATTGCCTAGAGTAGCAAACTGCTTTGACAGCTTAAGGAGCTTATAAGTAAAAATGTGGCAGGACAAGGACAAAAAGACGAATGACCTCAGGATAGTCCAGTTATCCCCCAGAGAGCACCATACACATGCTTTTACTTGTGCAGGTCCAAGAGCATGTTATCTCACATTTTCCTCAGGGCTGGGTACATAGAGGCAGGGCTACCACAGAGTGCGTGATGTCAAAATTGCACACTGTTTCTTAGCTCATGGTGATGTGTTCATCTGCCCTTGTCTGCAATAACTTTGGGGCTATGACAAATAGAAACTGCTACAATGCAAAAGTTGTGGGGAATTTGCCTTCTTTTCTGTAAAAAAAAACCAAAACCAAAGCCCTGTAATGTATGGCTCTGGAAACTCCTCTGACAAGCACATCTTATTTCATATGACTGATACAGATTTTGTCTCCCAGATTGAGTGGCTTTTCTGCTGATGATCCAGGGAAGCACCCCTTGGCTTTCTCATTCTGGTAGGAGTTTGTGAGTGTTGGAAGAAGGGGAGAGAGGTCTTGTGAAAGATTCAAGTCTAATCTGGAAATGATTGAGACCTGTTAAACACAGAGCCTTGCAAAGCCATTTTTAGACCTCTGCTCTATAAATATAGTGCTCGCCACCAGCACCTGCTCTACCAATAAAGCATCATCTGCGAGATGTTGCGCACTGACATTGACTGTCACATACAGAAGCAGGCCAAGCATTTACCAAGCTGAGTGTGTTCTCTAGAGGGAGGAATATAGCTGCAGATTATATGACCTGGATAACATTTGACAGGATTATGCCTCCATACATGTTTGCTCAGCACCTTATGCATTGAAGCTCTCCCAGTCTGGAGCCACAGGACATTACTGTAACCCAAGTATTATTTATGTTGGCAACTGAGAGATGGAGCATGGGTGAGGAAACAGAAAAGAAACATTGCTAGTGAATGAATTTGGTTGTTATGTCCTTATAGCATCAAACATCTTAATATTAATAGAGACTGCACTGACATAAACACAAAGCAGAGAGATTCCGTCCCAGAAGCTTTATTTTCTATAGAGATCTTGATTTTCAGAGCTCACATATATTTTATTACACTTTTGAGTCTCAGACTTGCTTTTTTCTGCGTAACAACTCCACTTCTGTGAGCAATGGAAGGATTTTCCTCCAGAAGAGGAAGAAGGTGGCAGTGCCCCAACCTATTAGGGCACACAACTGCAGTGAAGGGACATTTGCCTGCTTCTTTAACCCACTCACCCCTTTCCATTCCCAAGTGGAGTTAGAAAGGGACTTGGACCTCACAATTTGGGGTTGCCTAGGACTGATTTGATATTTCAGCCAGACTTTGACCATTGCCTGTCCCAGCTCTACTGAGATATGTCAGAGCAGGCAGCTCAGGCTCGGAGTGGGAATCCTGGCACTTGTCTGGAAATTCCCACACTGAGCTCGTGGGCTCCTGCACTGCGGTCACTGTGTGCATTCACTGGCAGCACTGAAATTGAATCCTGCACGTAGATTAGGGGTGGATGAGTGCATGAAGGAGGTGGTGCATTCTGAAGCCTGGGTTGCTAAAATCACTGCTTGGACATGTCACCACCACTTACCCCTGTCAGCCACTTCTAGGCATGGTGATATTAAGGGCACTACTTTCCACTTTCAGCTTTCATAAAGTGCAATTATAGCTCTCACTGTTTTTCAAAGCATCTCATCTTAGCTACTGAACTGTGGCCATGCAGCCTCCTTTCTCCTTGCTTTTGCTGTCCTCCATCTCCTTTCCAAGAACCTGCAGTGGTTTTCAGCATGCATTCACTCTCTCTCTTTGCTTGCTGCATATATTTTCAAATTGTTATTTCCCAGCAGATGTATAACATGAAGGTATTGAATTTCACCCTTCCCACCCTTCTCTCAGAGCACTGACTACGCTCACAGAAGCACCACTTTTATCCTAACAGAGCTCAGCATTTAAGATTCATTCTCAGACTCGTCTCTTAAAACAGAAGACGTTAAAAACATGGGCGATGGAGAAGTAGCGAGTGTAACCTCCAAATCTCCCCTGTTCAGATCAGATGTAGCCTTCCTGCTGTAATCATTCCTCTCTCCCCCTCCTCCCCTCCCTTCTCTCTCTTTTTGGATATGTGTTTCTCTCTGACCGTGATTCTGCAGTGGCAGAAAGGGGTCAATCTATCTGTAAAAGATGGACTCAGCCAAGCTTTTCTAGCTCTTTCCTGCTGATGGCAATTATCCGGAGGTTGGCAGCGGTCCCAGAAACCTGCAGTTCCTGCAGTCCTGCTGCTGTGGCCCTGCTCCACAAAGCCAGCATCCTAAGAGGATCACTTGGTGTGATGCCCAGGAAATGACAAACAGAAAAGGTCACACGTACTCCAAAAAGATATACGGCTCGGCAAATTTAATTGACATTGTGCAGCTTTTCAAAACGTCCCTGCAGACATTCCAGCATTTAACAGATGCAGGCAAAGAACAGCAAAATAACAGGCTTTAGAGAAAGGGCACAAAAATACATTCTGTCCCCCCAAAAGAATTTTTTCATACCCCAGTAATATCCTTTCACATGGTCTATTGGATCAGGATAGTTTTTTGTTACCCCTGGTCTGGTAAATGAAATCTGCTATCCCATCCCCCAGCCTCTCTTCCCTCCCTCATGCATACACTGCTGCTTTTTAAATCATTGAGCTTTCATTACACAGGGCAACTGTCTTTTTTTTTTTTTTCCTTCCCTCACATATTTGTGTGTTAAAATATTTTACGAGGAATTAGCTCCCTGTCAAGCCCAGTGCTCTCTGGAGGTTCACTGTTGTGTCCTGTGTTATCTAGCCAGAGGGAAGAATGCTGTCTGCATCAATGGGTGCTTTCTGTAAAGAAAAGAAACAGGAGATGTGTGGAAATTTAAGAAGGTGTCTAATATCTAACGCTATTAGCAAGAGGTGGTGGGAAAGCAGGAGCGGCCACAGTGAATCTAGGATGAAGGAAGGTGCTCCTGGTTCAGCAGGGACTGTACTCAACAAGGACTCAGCTCTTCAGTTTTTTTAATTTCAGCCTCCTTTTATTGAGAACAAATTTCAAATCATGCTGATTTTGTGTTTTTGTTTTTTATGTCCCCAATTAAATGAAAAACAGTGTCCACAAAAAAAAAAAAAGGTATAGTTTGGGTGCTGAAGATGGAGCAGACCTGTGACACAACGGATCCAAATGCTTGGTCCACATACATCCAACAATTTGGAATGAAAGGCACCTTTTTCCCTCTATAACTGGGACCCTGCCGTCACCGTGATTTAAACAGCTGGGATAGTAAGGAAGCAATGTTTGAGTACCCTGGGAGCCTTCAATCATCTTGAGTCCCAGTAAAAGTGTCAGCTGAACTGCTGTAGAGAAGTGGTGGGTATTTCCAAAGATTTCACAAGCTGCTCTCTACGTAGACGGCCAAAACTGTCCGCTTGCGTAGATGGTGTAAGGTACTCAGGGCATTAGACTAAACACGTCAGGACTGTATAAAGCAAACACAAAGATCCATGTGGGGTTTTCTCTGGTTACTATATTTAAGAAGAATTAACTACCATATCTAGACTGTGAATGTATACATGGATAGCATTTGTGAAACCTGGTCACTTACTTGCCTGACTATGGCTAGACCTTAGCCAAGCAGTCTTACAACAGTAATTCCAACATACTGGCAGTGGGACAAACCTTTTATATTTAGCTGGAGAGCAGTATGACCAGAGATTTTGCAGGCCATTTCAGCAATACAAGAGCAGTCTGCAGATGGAGGACTGAAAAATAATTTTGCTCTGAAATACTGCTTCTGAATAATAAAACACGTAGCTGGAAGTGTCAAAAGTAACCCTCTGAACAATACCTAGATCTACTAGCCATAAAAGGTGGGGAAATATGATTTAACTTCTTTTTAGTAGGCAAACCCTCATTGTGGTAATGGTTGGGACCAGAACCCCAGACTCCCAGTCCACTTCTCTGCCTAAAGAGCTGGTCATACTCAAATAGAGGGGACTGGATAATGACAAAGCCATTTTAAGGCAGCTTCCTCAATTTCTGTATTTGTCTGCTTCAAGGGAAGATCCTGTTGGGAAGAAAGCATGACATTTGACTTCTTCGGCATGGGGGCGGTGATGTCCACTTTCTGAAGGAAAGCTGAACCATATAGTTTAAGGAGAGGGGTACCCTGTAACTAGAACACAGAGGTGAAGTGTATTTTCAGGATTTAATCCTTTCTGATTCTGAACAAGATTTGTCCATCCTTCAACCTCTCTATGCCAAGATGAAAGCTCAAAGCCCACAGCTGTAAACTTCGTGTCAATGCCCACACCAAGCCACGTAGAGTAGAAGAAGCATTAGCCCTTCCTTTGAAATGCCCCTTGGAACTCGTGAAGCCCCCAAACAGTTTTCAGCTCCAACAAATCTTCTTTTGGTTCAAAAAGTTCTGACTGTCAAGAAATATGTGAACAAATATGCTTCAATTTACATGGTGTCGTAAAAGGATTTTAACTTCCTTATGGATAAGACAATTCTAGATGAAGGACTTGCTATTAGAAATAGTTAACTTTCCAGCAGAAAGTGTTTCCAAGAAAGGGTCTTTGCTCTTGACAAAATCAGTGTATGGTAAGTGACTTATAACTGTGTAATATTAATGGCTGGTTTCATAACACACTCTCCTGTTACACTGGACTTCTCAGAGGCAACACAATAAAATTCAGAAGTTGATCTCCTCTGTACTGCAGACTTCTGTCAACACAATTATATTGGTCAGGAGAGGCAAGAGGTGAGAACTCTGGCCAAAGAGCAACATCAAGAAAAACCTGATTGTAAGAAAAAGGCACAGAAGCCAAAACCGTGTGTTTACCTTATCATTGCTTTCTCTTCAGGATGGCTAGGACAGAGGAAGAAAGCTACGCTTTCCCCCCAGATAGCCTAACCTTTTGCTTTTGTCTTCTGAGTGGTAAGATCTCTAAAGCATCTTGAGATTTTAAACAGAAAATGTTTTCTGAATTAAAGTTTGATTCAGTTCTTCTGTCTCAAAAAGCAAAAGCTCCAATCTTTCAGACCACAGGAAACTTGCCAGCTGTGGAAATATTAAGGCTTTTACTGTATGCAAGTGAGCTGTTCTGACTCCATCTGCTAAAATGGTAAATTTTCACATATGCTTGTGTTGACTGATACCCAATCCTGAGTACTTTGTAAGGCGGTTACACATGCAGGCCTGGTAAAAAAATATCCAGCTCTTGCCAACTCAGGAAGAAGATCCGTTTATTAGAGGAAAGTGACAGGATGGGTCTTCATGACTTAACTGGAGAGAGAAAATGTTTGTAAACCACCGCCTTGTTTTGTCAACAAAAATACTAAAATCAAGAAGATGTTGTAGCTTTTCTGGTCATCGTGGGAAAATAGGTGAAATGGCTAAAGGAAAACATGCGCATGCTGATGAAACTCTTCTGATTTATGGACTAGTGATAGGCTGCAAGACAATGTTGGGTTGATGTTATAAATCCTGTCATTAGGTTTTCATGTTTGCATCTCCTGTAGCTAATAAGTGCTTGCAAATCTGAGTAGATTGAAACTTCAGGAAACAGAAAATCTCAGTTTGAAGCCACTCCTTTCTTCTCGTGGAGCATTTAAAACTAGTATAACAAAACATTCTAAGAATAAATCCCTGTGGTGTGTCAGTGTGAAATATTGTCAGTGGGAACACAAAGATTGTGTATTCTCAGGAGAAAGGAGGGAACACAATTTAATTAAAGCTCCTTATTTTAATTGCAAAATTGTATCATTCTTTAGTTCAATCTTTTCTAGAGAAAAAACAAAAAAAGCGTAAACTGAATTATGGCCAGGTGTGGTGGAAGCTTCTTGCTATTACACAGCTGTTTAGGAGGGAATCATGGAACCTTGCAGCAATTTTGTGGAAGGGACCCCCGGAGGTCACCTAATCCAACTCCCTTCTCAGAGCAGGAAGAAATGTATAAGACTATTTCTAATCAAAACTGTGGGGAAATCAGGGCAGGAAGGAGGTCATGATCTGACTTCTAGACAGCCTGCCTTCCTGTGAGTTTTATTCTCACAGTTTTCAGCACAGAATCTGAAAAGCTTCCACGGACGACCAGCAACATCAGCAAAGTCCCTAACAGATTTTACAAGGTCTTAACATTTTCCATCTTTTTGAGATAACAGTTCTGAAAGGGGTGGGGGTATTTTTCCCTCTTTTTTTTTCTTAAAGAAAGATTTTTTTTAAAAGATCTGATCAGCATCCTCTTATTTTGTTGCTGGAAGCACAGAAAAAAGTTAGGTGCCAGCTTTATACAGTTAATGATGAGACTCGCTTTTTAGATGAAAGCTGTATACTGCATCTTCAGGAGGGGGAAAACCTCAATTTACCCACAGTTTTTAATGTGTGTCTTGCTCCCCTTGATCAAGAAAGGCTTTGCTCTCAGTCCTCACGTGCTCAGCTCAGTTATTTAAAATATGATGGTAAGCTCATTAAAGACACGAAGGGTCAGGATTTTGGTTTTATGTTTTGCTTGAAATATGCGGACATTCCAGCCTGCACAGAGCTTTCTAAAATAATTCTGGGACTTCTGTCAGTTTTGATTTACAACAACAGATGTCAGATCTAATTACACCACCACTCTCTCCATTCATCATCAATGTTGCCCTCTGCAGTGCTCTTCACCAAATCTCTGAGGGACATGATGACCTGAACTTGTTTCACTGGTGAACAGGAGGATTAGATGTCCCCATACCGTCATGATTTGCAGATTAGTGACCACACTAAAACTGAGGGGAATGGTCAGATAGTACAAAGGTGCATAAAGCAGAGATGCTGGGGATGCCCTTGCCCAAGCCTGCTCCATAACAAACACCTCCGAGCAGCGTTGTGTGGATCTGCCAATTTCACTGAGTGCTCTGTCTAAGGTTTTTTGAACCATGTTATGTTATCTGGTAGTAGTCAATTTATGGGATTCTCAACTTCGTTTTATGCAAAAAAGCACATACCCCGAACCTTTTCTCTGCCTTGATTATCAGGAGAGGTTTTAATCAGTGCCAAAACACTGTTTTCTGATGAAAAGTAGAGGAGGTATAGGTATATTTATAGAACTACTTCATTGTTTCATTAAATCTGAGTTCTTTCTTCTGATGTTTTAAATTTATAGTCAAAATATAATGTTGGTGTTTATTTTCTGTTTTACTTAGTTTGATCTCTCCTCAGCTTTAACTTCCCTTACAGCCATAAATCCAAATAACTGTCATGGCAGCAGGTTCATCATTGAGCAGAGACTGAAGATCAAATACAGAATTTAATTAGCATAGGACAGCATTTGTGGGAGGGCAAAATCTTCCTAAATCAATAATTTCTTTTTCCCTCTGAAACATTTAATTCTCTCAAGAGGAAGTTTGGTTTTGAAGATAAAGGCCTGAGTTGGAGCTCTGAAGAGTTGAATCCAAAATAACATTTTGGACCTTTGAGAAATTTCAGGTAGCTTAATCCCAGTTAGCCATCATACTGTATCACGAATTTACACAATAGTTCAGTTTGGAAGGGGACCCCTGAACGTCATCTGGTCCAGCCTCCTGCTCAGAGCAAGTTATGGTTCAAAGTTTGATCTAGTTCCTCAGGTTCCGGTTCAACTGAGTTGTGAAAATCTCTAAGGAAGAAAATCTAAACAACCTGCTTCCATGTGCAACCACTCTCCAAGTGAAGAAGGTTTCCTTATATCCAGTGGGTGTTTCCTTTGCTTCAGCTGGTGATACTCTCTGAGAAGAGCTTGGGTCTGTCACACCTATAAGTACTTTTTCGTAGTCAAAGACTGCAATTAGATCTCATCTTAGTCTTTCCCTGACTAAACATTTCTGTTTCCACCTTTGCAGGCAAACTACAAGGTCCCCAGAAACAGATGGAGAAAACTGGGCTCCTTAGGTATGCCTTTTCATTTTGGTTTTGGTTTTGTTGCCCCCTCCCCAGTATAAAAATTCCTCTGGACAATATATTGAAATAACCGACCTAAATTTCCTTTACAAACTGTCTGAAATCTTCATGCTTTTATGCAAAGTGAAACAGAAAGATCTGGGATCACTGTATGTGGAATCACTCTGTCCACCCTTAGAGATATGGCACAGTCCAGGTAAGTAACACAGGAAGAAGCAAAATTCCTGTTTCTTGTACAAAGAAAGAGTTGAACTCCTACTTTCACATCCTGGTTGTCAGAAATAGAGGAAATGAAGTTTGCAAGGATAATCATCACCTGCACAGACAGTTGTGTAATTGTATGACCTTTTGCCTTTGAGGATGGCTTAGAGACATTTAGTCCATCCCATGAAACCTTTCAATATTAAAGAGGTTCAGTGTCTAGTTCTAGGGCACATACAAAGATGGAAATCAAGAGTACACCATGACCTATGTATATTTATGCAAAACAACTAGAAAAGAAAAACTTGGATAAAAGGAAAGGCAAGAAATTCAAAACCAAGACAAAGCTGGAATTCTAGCACCAGGCTATGGAACTCCTCACCACGAGATGTCATCGGGGCCAAGAAATTAGTAAGATGTGCACAAATAACAAGAATATCTAGAAAGATCACAGACAATGCTAACAAAACCTTTGAGAAAGGAATGTAAGACTTCATATTTTAGGGTTTAGACCAATCTGTAACTGTTATGATTTAGGATGAAACATTCACTGAGAACAGATTACCCAGCACCTGCCTTCTGCAGGTTTAGTACGCTTTCCTCGGAGGCATCTGGCCTGGACTGCTGCTGGAGACTGGATGCGTACTAGCTAGTCCTTGTGTCTGATCAAGTCTGGCACTTCCTACATAACTCTGGTTCTTTTATTTACTTATTTATTTTATTTTATTTTATTTTCTCTCCTTTTACTAGAGAAAAGAAAGTTGTTTTTCCTGCAGTGTTCCCCTTATCCCTGAACATCCGATTTTATGTACAGAGTGGTGGAGACAAACAGAAAATAAAACTATCCTGCACCATGATATCTCTGGAAACAGAAGTCTGCAGGACAAGCGGCCATTGCCATTTTCCTCCTCTGTTATCAAAAGTTCTTCTTGCTATGTAACCACATATTTCAAAAGAACGCATTTTCCACCACTCTCTGTGCACCCCTATGCAGTCTGTCCTAATTTCTGTGCCTAACTGACTTGATTTCCCTAACCATGATAATGGATTTCAAACCTCCAGCACCGGATACCCACTTGGAGCGAAAGACCTGAGCACCCATAACACCATTCCTTTTCATACTGCACGACCCTGCCCTCCCTTACTTTGCTTCTGGTAGGCTGCACGAAGCTCTAGGATAGATCACAGCTCCACTGTACATGCACATTATTCTCAACCAACCTTCAGTATGATGTTAATTTTAGTACTCCCTGCTGTGGATTTTAATCACTGGGACAATTTCACTTGCCATGTAACTTAAACTAAGTCTGTTAGAAAGCAGAACAGACTAATTGAGTATACTATTTTTGTATCTTAAAGATCATTGTTCTTTTAAATACCACATGAGTTCTAAATATGTAACCTAAGATGACTGATATGTCTATTTTCCATATAGTATAACACAACTTAATGGAGTCATAAGATTTCTGCCAACACATTGCAGGATTTGGAATCCAAGTAACTCTTAGGTTACTGGCATATGTGTCTCCTATCACAAGTGATCACATACCGTCGTGGCAGCTGTGATATAAATCACAGAAGTATCTCTCTCTATCTGTCATTGTTATTAACTAGGTTCCAGGAAAAGGAAAACGGCATCTGTCTACAAGCAGGTGAAAATGACAGCACTTATACCCAGGGGTTTCAGGCCCAAGAGTTTAATTGCAATAGCAATATTACACCACACAACAACTTGTTCAGAACCAAAAAAATACTTAGCTTTTGCTTTTGAAGACATCCTGCTCTGTCTGCCTCCCCCTCTGGCTGATAGAGGCTAACTCCATGCCAGGATTATACAACTGTATTGACTCTTTGCCATTAGCTCTGATAGAGAGTGATGTCATTCAGGAGAACGACGCATCTAAAGTTTGAGACTTTTAGGTAACCTGAGGTTTTAGCCAATGTTATTCCTTCAGATACTTTTGGTGCTGCAGTAGGATGGCACTTGCACCAGTAGGTGGGTGTAGTGCAAGTCAAAGGATTTCTCAAAAGAGAGGTGAGCAACCTCTACTGATTCAGATCAGGTTTATTCAGGTTTCAGCAGAAGCAGCACTGGAGTTGGTTGCTGCTCACAGTTACTGCTAAACATCTTTTTCCTGAACTGCTCACAATTCACCTTAAATGAGGGAACTGGTCTTAGGTGGAAAAAATATGTGGTAAAAAGCTACGAGGAATTCCCTTAAAAAGCAAAGGCATGACCTTTTGGTGCTATCACTCTACAAATGTTAACTTATAATCAAAAGCTCATCATCTGCAAATTTCAATCCAAGTTAAGAACTCAAATCTAGCAGCACTGGTGAAATAGCTTTACTCTTCACCACCTTCAAAGTTGACGGCATGAGACTCCCTGGTGCAAAGAAGAGCTGTCAGTACTGCTATATTTTACTCCCACCACGGTGACATGTCTTCTGCTCACCTCTCTGCTCTGTGAAGCATGTTCCTGAGGATAGACCACATCCCTGCTCACAGCCCTGTGAATAAGAGCACTACGGGGAGGGAGGCCTTACTCAAAGTGCTTTAAACTCTTACCGAATTGACAACAAACCTTGTGGGAGGGGAGGAGTCACTTCAAAGAACACGAAGGCCATTTGAAAAGGATTTGGATGTTGGTTTTGACAGAAGAAGAAAAGCGTGTCTCTGACTCAAATTTAAAGAATGGTTTAGCTACACTGTGCACTATATTCTGCTGAGAATGAAGCACTGCTCATTGTGATCTTGATACCATCTGAATCATTAGACATGGTTGCCATGGATGAACCCATTTCAGGCCTCAAAATACAAATTTCTCTGGATGAAGTGACTGTGAGTATTTCTCTAGTGATTTCATATTTGGATTCATCAGCTGAGATGAATTCTGAAACTCTGCGCTGCCACATACTAAGAAGGAACTGTAAAATGCTGATAAGATGTCAAAATGAAGGCAAGGGGATTTAAAGGTCATTCTGTCAGTCTTCTTTACGTGGTGAGGATTTTAGACTGAGCTAATTACCATAGTACCTGACCACTTAATAAGCTGTGCAGAGTTTGCTAGTGATCTTAGTAGTAAGCTGAGTACACAGTCACGTCTATAAGGTCTCCAAACATCTTCAACACACAGGTGAAAGAAGGGCTAATGGGTCCAGTCCACAATGGACTGGAAGGTCCATGTTTAATTTATAAAACAAATGACCTGTTGAGTTTCCTCCCTTACTCATTATCATCTCCATTCAGATTGTGAGCTCATGAGAGAAAGACCATGACTAAGTGTGTAGTGAGTACAACCAACACAACTGGACTTCTGGGAAGTACTGTAGTATAAGGAACAATTCATACCATGCTTCCTAAGCTGGAGAAACTGAGGATCGCTGATGTAACCACATCAGCAGATTTTGGACTTGAGAAAGAAGGGCTAAATCCTCCTGCCTTTTTCTGTCTCTATTTGATCACCTTCTTTCATTCTATGAAGAAGAGATGAATCCTTAGAACACAAGTTAGCTTTGGTATAAAAGTACTTTGGTATATAAATACAGCAGCAGCATGATACTCAGCAGCAGGCAATCTAATTCACAGAAAAAGGTGTGCAGAAGTTTTGAAATGTAATGTTTTGATACTTTGCTGCACCAAAAATGATTATGAGTTTCGATGTTGGTCACTAACCTGTAACACTTACTTTACTCTAAACTATAGGATCAGCTGTTCATGGAAATAACAATCAACATTTTGGGTACTTACACTATGCCCTGTACAGATTCCTGTGTTTCAGTTACTCACATCCTCACTAAGGTGCCCTGCGTATTCCCTGTGGTCAGACGAGGAAACATTTATCTTTGGATAGAGTGTTTTGAAACGAGATGCCATCCTCATTTGACACCAGTATATGGGTTTACGGGATACTTTGGGGGAGTTTCTCAAAAAAGTTCTTGAGGGGTTGTCTATAGACCCCCAATTCCAAAAGTCAGTCCTATTGGCACCTGTTTATTTATTTATATGACTGGGTATGCAAATATAAGACTGCGTGAATGGCACTGTAGGGGGCAAGGATATGCCATTTTAAATCAACATATGCTTCCTCAGTGTGTACCATGACACACATAGGGGCTTTTTTGGCTGCACTTCTCCCGCTATTACTCTTCATTACGTTCCGTATTGTAGCAACTTTGACATTCTCTGGTCTGCTCCACACTGATTTATATGTACCTCAGAATTTGATCCAAGTAGTAGGTTATGCTTATGTTTTGAGACACATGCGTTGACACAGATGCAAAATCGATATTAAACTAATCCTCTTTGTTGCAGTTACAAATCTCATAGCATAAAGCTTTGGACATGAATATTAGAAAGTAAAAGGAAATATATAAAACCCAGCCAAGACCCTATTCCACACAAGTGGCTTAGCCACATTCTTATTGACTTCAGTGTTATAAGATCAGGGCCAGAGTGTAGCTAACACATACAGACAAGGCTCATGGTTTTAGTCGTATTCCGTGTTTTTGTAAGAGATCCCGTTCAAACATTTCTTTATGAAACAGGAGATTTTAACAGTTTGCTCTTCTATGAGCACATGACCTATAACCCTGGCAGTTGGGTAGATTATTTCGAATTACATAGGGAACCATTGTAATCAATCACTTGGAATAATTAAAACCAGTGATTGGCTGAGGATCCTGATTATTTCTACAGTGCCTCTGTACTTGTGAACAGAACTTTACAGTAATTACTACTATCCGTTAACTAGAGTCTGTGTTCTTCATAGTCTTATTTACTACTAATTTTTCCTAATTTTAATAACCAGTACCTGCTGCCTCCAAGGGGAAGATTTTCACAGGGAAGAGAAAGCGAAACACAATAATTCTTTCTCTCTCTCTTTTTCTTTTTTTCTTTTTCTTTTTTTTTTAATGACTGGGACGAAAATCCCCAGCATATTTCTTTAGAAGGAAAAGTCTTTAGACTTTATGTATTCAACACCTTGTGTGGAACTATTTCAGAGCTTTGGGTCACGAGTGGCTTATTTCCATTAAAAGTAATGGTGTTATTCCTGGCAATGCGAGCTTGCGTGATTTTGCTCACAAGTAGAGATCTGCCTATACATATAAATCAGCCCCTGCAGTTTCAGGAGAACAGAGGAAGAGGAGGCACAGATCGTCTCTAACTTCTAAGCTATACTGGCAATTTACTTTTGCACTTTCCACCGCTGAGAATTTCCATTGTTGTTCTAGTTCTATTGAACTCAGGATTAAATTGAAGGAAGCAATTTTGAAACCTGGCCTTGGGGGCCTCAAAGGCAACGTTGTGGGGAGAGCAGCTCATAAATAGACTGTGGGCTAGGGTCTGCCGGGAAATGCACACCTGCCACAGAAAAGCACGATTAGCACTGGCTCAACAAGCTTCATTTGCAACATGTCTGGGAACCCCTCCTCACCCTCTCCTAATCAGGGCATAGCTTGTGAAAAGGTGAAAACAGCCTCCACTCAGTGCATCCCTCATTGCTTTTATCTTTAATTTTAAGAAACTCCAAATATAAACTCACCCCAGTGCCACGACTGACAGAGTCCATCCTTATGCAAAGGATGGATCTAACCTGCTGTCTTCACCAAGGCTCGAAAGAGCCTAGGGCTGGGAAGAAAGTGTAACGTTTGGATTTTTGCCCAGAAAGTAAGACCCTCCGAAAGGTCACACACACACACACACACACACACACACACACACACACACACACACACACACACACATGCAGAGAGGTCTTGTGGGAAAAAGAGATGGAGGAAAAAATATTCTTTTCTGCAAGGATAATTGACTGTAGGCTGAACTTCATCTGAGGACAGCCCTTGGTGCGGAATGCCTCTGTTTGTGATTTCACTGTAGGTGAGTTAATGATGCACTCAAAACAACGATGCAGCAGGAATGAGTACAACACATGGGAGAGATGAAAGAAACATCAGGCAGGGCTCTGTATCCACTGTGGTTTTTCTTTTTGGGAGCACTGGGCACGTCACACCCTCTGCTGACATCAGCAAGGACTGTCAAGTGCTAGGCACCCTTCAAAATGAGAATCAATGTGTAGGTGGTAAAGTATGGACCTGGGAGTTCTAATTCAAGACTCTCAGTCAAGATCGTCTAAACCTAACTCGCACTGATTTTCAATGAAAACCTTGGTGCCCTTGAAGATCCCAGCTCTCAACTTTAACGGGGGAAAATTACAACAGTGTGATCATATCACCACATGAAATCAGTCGTGGGCCTTAGGCAGATTTTAGGAGAGATGGTTAACCTGTACGTGTTAGTTGGCAGTTTAAAATCACTGAGAGGAACTCTGAAATCTTATCTTTCCATAATGCATTTTTGATGGAGCTTAGTATTCGCTTTTGTTTGAGATGTCACACATCATTGCACTGATTTCATTTAAGTAGACACTTGTTTTCCCTAAGTTCTTTCCTTTTCCTGACAAAGAAATAAAGAACAGTGAGAAGAAGGGTGGATCGTTTTTTGCAGGAAAAGAAGCCCTTTGGTAGGCAAGACCTGCACTGCACATCCCCCTCAGAAGGGTCCTGCAGATCCTGACATAGCTCTGCTGTTAACATTTTCCTAAGTCCCTAACTGCTGGGGTGCTGTGCCTGGGGACTTTTGTACCATGAGCAGAAGGAAGAGTTACAGGGAAGGGTTCAACGTGGCAAGTGACCTCACAAGTATGAGCCAGGTCTGAGTCCAAAACCTGACTACATTGTGAATGAAGAGCTGTTCCCAAGGTAATGCACAACTTCTAATACAGGATCTTGTCCCAATGCTATGTTAACCCAACCATGGGATTTCCAGATCATAGCAGAGTCTCGCTCACACCACCTGGAAAAAGCAAGACTCGCTAGATATCCTTACAGATCTTTGCGGAAGCTGTTGACAATGGGTCAATGCTGCTGACAATGAGTCAATACTTGACTACTTAACTCTTTTGCTCATAGGGAAAATTAGTGTCACGAAGATGGGCTGTTTCAAAAAGCCAGGGTTTAAGAGGAAGCACTGAAGGTTCATATTCATCTTTAGAGAACAGTGATTAATGGTTATTTATAATACAGAAGTACCTGGAGATCCCACCTGGGCTCAGGGCTTGGTTTTGCTGGCTTCTCTCCCCCTTCCCTCTACTGCTTCTCACAAAATACACCTTCCACTAGTATCACATGAACTACTGAGAATACCTTGTTTTATGGCCAAAGCCTAACCCTTCTCAAAACTGATCCTGGCCACTGTCTTTTCATCCACATATCATTTGCCTTGATTACAGGTCTCATCCTATCTCCAGATGGATTAACAAGTTGCAAAGTCCAGTAATTATAATGGGGAAAAAGTCCAACAAACCTCCGTGCTTCTAAAGGGTGGGGGAAGAAGAACAGAAATGGAAAAAGCATGAGCTCGAAATGTGTCCTCTAAGGACCACATCAAAATTTATAGATTGAAAAAAATATATCATGTATCAAAATGAAGCCAAATCAGCAGTTTTGGCCTTGCTTCTCTAAGCAGAAAGGCTTTGCTGTCTGACTTCTCCTTGGCTGCCTTTCTAGACCTGCAATTCACAGCTGCATTGAAGCGGAGCAGGTCCAATAATGCCATTTGTTTTCCACTTTAAAAAAAAAAAAAAAGGAAAGAAGAAAAAAGAGAAAGAGGGACATATAAATGGATCATAGAAGAAGGGGGCCATTAGCAGACATTTAGTCTGACCATGGCTAGAAGTGCAGATGGTTCAGAGGAACATAGCCAACTTGGCGTTTATATAAGATATCTGGTATCTCCC
Source organism: Bucorvus abyssinicus (assembly GCA_009769605.1). Lineage (NCBI taxonomy): Eukaryota > Metazoa > Chordata > Aves > Bucerotiformes > Bucorvidae > Bucorvus > Bucorvus abyssinicus. The sequence goes on from CM020063.1 coordinate 4,148,058, forward strand.
TCTTTTTTTCCCTGCACTGGCACTCAGATTGATTAAGAGGTCAAATAAAGGCTGTTTCAGTGTGAGAGTGTGCATGACATATGACAAAAAATTCTGTCTCGCAGTTGAGGTTTTGTAAAAAAGCCTTTCATAAAAGACTATCAATGTATAAACTAATTTGCAGCCTGTTTAAGTCTTTACTTCCTGAAAGCCCTATGGAACTCTCTCTTTTCTTTTTTTTCCCTTTCTTTCTCTTCTTCCATTTTCTTCTTTCTTTTTCAAATAACATAATGACAAATATTTAGAGAAGTGAAGAAAATGAGGCAGAGCAGTGGAATGTGAACACAAGAAGAAATAATAGGAAAGGCATTCTTAATAAAGCAGGTAAAAATTAATATAAACGTATCTGATTTATTCAAAAGACACAATAAAAATGCTTCAGCAAATGTATTTTCTGCAGTGTGAGGAAGTAAAGCAAAAACCAAAGTGTGGAGGTCTTCTTAACTGACTGCTTCCCATGTGGCAACCTATCTTTTGCACTGTCTAGCCTTTTGGCTCAGGTGTGTTTTTGTGTGCCTGCTCTGCAAAAAGAAAATGTGGACTTTATGAAAGAGAGTGGAAATTTGATGGAGGAGATGTCTTCTACAATAACAAAAGCAATGATCTTTATATGAATTTAAGCACCTGTGATTTTGATCCACTATGCTGTTTAGACATCTGTCTTTCAGTAGCTTTAGGGGTACAGGATGTCTGAACACCTAACTGGTGCCTGAATCATGGGCTCCTAACACAGAAACCCTCTCAAGACCTAGTTGGTGACCTGCATGTTTCTTTGAAACCTTCTGGACATAGATCTTCTCCACTGAACTTCAGACACCTTAAATTGGTTCAGCATCTGAAAATCAGGCAAACCTAGGTGCTTTATTAAAGGCAGAATACCACCCCTAAGAACATCTAAAGGTTTTGAGTCTGAACTGAAGCTCAGGCTGCAATAGCTAAGGCAGGCTGACTGAAGTCCTGCCTGCACTTTTAATGCTTAATTATCCCATGTGCCACAGGGATGGATACATAGAAAACAGATGGTGAGGTATTCCTGAGCATCTGAAGATAAGCAGATCAGTTAGACCAGGTTCTGTAGATCTTTTTTTGAATAGTTAATCACAGGAACACAGAGATGAAGAGAACCACATGGGTTGCTGAGCCCAGGCCTGTGATATTTTCTCATTATGATTTACAACCTGGATAGTATCAAGAGCTTGCCAGGTGCTTCATATAGTCAAACAGTCTGACGAGCTGGTATTTATTTTGGAGCCAAAGGAGACCTGCTTGTTTTACGAATCAACACTGTTGTTATTTTTTATTCTGAGGCTGGGTGGTTGCTAAACATTTTGTTTACACTGTACTTTGTCGGTTGATATTTTTTCTCACCTCCATTACTGTTGACTGTGCATCATATCCTAGTACTTTAAGAATCACAATTGTTAAAGCTTTCTTTATGATTTTACCGAGTTATCGCTGAATGTATTTTGCTTTGGGCTAGACACAGCTACACACACATACAGTTAGTGGAAATAGTCCGTAAGTAAATACATGTGTCACATGTGCTTAAGCCCACATACACGCATTCCCTAAATTTGTACATGATTAAAATATCTGTATGCATATAGCATAAAAACTTTTTAAAATACAAACTAAATGGGAATTGTCCCATTACCTGAAGAAACTGATTGTTACTTTTCCAGACACAAAACCAAAGGACGATAGGTACACTTTTCTAGCTGGGATTATTGAGGCAGCCTAATCACTTTGAATATGCATAAAAGAATTAATTGCAGCCTGAAGTTAAAATTGATAACCAAAATTCTTATTTACTGTATGTGAGTTTACATGTCAAAATCACATTTTTATGTCTGTTTCAAGGAAAAGACTGTAACAGAGTTTGACACACTGGTGTAAGTTTCTCTATAAATATCCCAGAGGAAGCAAGTGTAGATGATTTTAGAAGCATTTATTGGACTGTTGAAGTGAACATTAATAAATAGGTCAATATATTTCGAAAGGTGCTCATGTAAAACCCTACTAAAAGATTCAGAAATGATCAGTATTTTAAGATCATGACTGACAGAAGTGATAATGATGGGGATAAACATATCAATGACACATATTATCTACACGATACCATGTGTTTATTTGTTTGACCTGGTAATAATCAGATTATTGGCTACTAATAATTTTGTAGCTCTTGGTACAATATTTATAAATGTGTCCTTAATCAAAAGCTTTTTTTTTTCATATGATTTACATATGAAAAGTTCCTTCTAACACATAAAGTGCTCGAAGTGTTCACTGGGCGATTTTTCCTAGTAATGAAATGCCTTTGAAATCTGTCTGATAGTAACAGATTCAAACCAGTGAAAACCACTTTGTAGGCAGCAGCATGAGAAGATCAGCTAGAGTTCTGGAAATGGGCACAGAATGGAAAAATCAGGCCTGGTAGGATGTTTCTTACAGCAGGATTGTTTTCAGGAGTGCTTATAAAACTTGGTGTAAGAAGGTGTATTAGGAAGCATTTGAAGGTAGTTTGACTGAGGTATTGAGCATTTCCATGACAGAATGCACTAGAAAAGTCAAACATAGACTGCAAAGCCATCTGAGAAAGCCCTTAACAGTGATCTTCAAACACAGGTCTGAAAGCACAAGTTAAGACATGTGAGCAGGAATGAATTTGCCTGGCAATAAATTACGATAATGTGCCACCGTATGACAGTAGATAGGCATGGCAGACATCTGTTACACATAAATACACAGGTGAGCTGGATCCAAGATACTGTGGCAAGACTTTCAGTGAGGACACTTTGCTAAGACAAAGAGAGTCCAAAAGACATACAGAAAACTCAAGAGATTCTTTTTAATCACCCTTCCAAGACTGGTAAAGATCTGTTATGGTGGGACAGGCTACTTAATGAATTATTACTTAGCTTTTTAGCAATACAGAAGTATTCAACGCATTAAGTGGTGATGTACTACTAACTTGTAAATGACAGATTATTCATTACAGGACTTCAGAGAAGTTAATAATCATAATGGACCATGAGTCACAAGTGTCTCTTGTATATCACTTTTTCACTTTTATAGACAAGTATAAACTTACCACATCAAACACTTGTACTACACAGTCAAGTGGGAGAATCAATTAAGCTGGTTGAAAGGGTTTGCATTGAAAACTGAGGGGAAAGTACCCAGAACACCGCCCTGCCTTTGTCAGCTGTTCAGAGAGCTGGGAGAGAAAGAGCAACTGCTTCATACCCAACATCTAGCAAGCTTTTTAAATAGAGGCAATTAACTTTGAAGCAGCTATGTAACCTTTTTGTAATAAAATATCTCAATGTATTACACTAAGATAAAAAAAAAACAATGCCATGGAAAAGCTCTAGCAGAAAAAAGTCAGAGCTCTTTAGAGAATTGACTTTAGCCACCCTGGGGTTTACTTATACAAGGTAACAAAAGACCTATTTTCTGAGGACAGAGTGATTGCCATCCATTGCTACATCTTCATTCTCCTTTTCTCCCACTGCAGTGGAGTGAAAACCAGTCTCAACTTCTCATTATTCATGATTATTCTAACTATTCCTTAAGAATCATCAGAAGAATTAAAAACAGCATCATAGGTTGCAAGACCAATAACAATTACTAAAACTTTAAGCTGGTCTCCATGTAGATGCCACAAAAGTTCTTCTGCAATACAACCACGTAGACATCACAGAAGTTCTTCAGTGATGCACATAACAGGATGACAGATATGAAGATGCCCAGCCTTACCATGAAAGCACCAAGAGTGAGCAGGTCTGCCACGTTCCCTAGTGAATACTTCCAGTATCCAATGTGAACTTCTAGGCACTAGGTCGTGGCATGTACATGTGCACAAGTCTGGAAGGCTTCTCGCAACATGCATAATTCCTGTGTGTCATCACCTATCATGTGATCAAAGGACCTTCTCACTGTTAAGAGAAGCAGATGGAGTTCCAAGTTTTCTCAGTGCACCATCTTGAAGCACACATAAATATTGATAGTTTATAGTTAACTGGGCCAGCGTGTTTAAAATACAGGTAGGCAAGTTATGACAGGCACGTTCTATGAAGACAATCCGGGTACTTTCATTTAACTTAGGACAAAGTGATCCAGGAGCGATTCAGGGTGTTGTTAAAATCCAGGTTTAGTACTATGGTACGCCAGCCCATTTTTTACTTTATACTTGTGTGGCAGTTTGAAGAAAAAACTGCTAGAAAGCTTTTGTTTTAAACTGACCAATTAACTATTCCCTTCCATGCTACGATCGCACATCTCATTGGCTGAGAAAGTTTCTCGCGAGCGTACTGTGCCTTTAAGAGCCGCGGGCTCGGGGGTTTTTGGTTCTTTCGGGGCTTTTCGCGTCTTTCCACTCTCCAGACACTCCCGGCTCTGCGCTGCGAGAGGTGCTGCAGAACCTTGCAGCTTCGTTCCGGGAAGAGGCTTTCTCTAGACTTGCGGCTACGGCTCCCCCGCGCTGCCGGAGTGGAGCGAGGCTGTGCGCCAGGGAAGCCCCTGCCGCGCCGCCTGGGACAGACTGTGCTGGCCGCTGGGACCCGCGCCCCGAGGCTGCTCTTTGCCTGCTGCTGTAATGCCGTACCCTCTCTACCGCCAGTGCCGCCGCTTCTTGCTGCTTCGCTTCTACAAACTGCACGACGAGAACTGGTAGGAACAGCGCTTTGCACGTTGGAGCCCGGCGTTCGTAACAGCCACGGTTTCCCTTTGTTTACTCCACGAAAGCGCACACGTGGCCGGTGCCATTTTCGGACTCCACGTGGTACCGTCCCCCTTTCTCTCTTTTCTCGCGTTTAACCCTCGCCTTCCTATCCTGTACAAACCCTCAGATTTTGCATTGGTTTTTCCCTGCATATTATATATCCTGTTCTAGTTTTAATAAAGTTTGTTTCAGTTTTCCAAATGTTCAGAGGTCTCACAAAATCTTTCTTTTCCTTTTTGTATCTCTGCTTTTGAACCCTTTTCTCTCCCAGAGGAGAGGGGTTCAGGGATAGGAAAGGGCACGTCCCTGTGATTGGCTTGCCTCAGCCGACCGGCGACAACTTGTTAAAGGAGAATAGGTTAAAATATGACTAAGTGTACTATTTTAAAGCCATGTAGTTTAGAAGGAAAGAAAATGCTCTATGCCTTAGACAGGTAGAGATCCTTTTGCACTAAAGATACACTCTTCCAATCTTTTTTGCTGTTCTGTTATTTCCTGATATAGGAAGAAAGCACAAATGTTTAATACATTTGGAAAACTCTCTTCTGAGTAAACTTTGGAATTTCTTCTCAGAACTCTTGCAATCTGGGCCCAAATTCACCCCACCTGATTTAAGCATTTATATGATCCTCCTAGTTCTTCAGGCTTTGGGTTTTGTTTCTAGACTGGTGAGAGCTTGTCGACTGCATCTACAAAGCAATATATTTCAGCTAAGATCACCTTTTCACCTGTTTCTTGATGATGTGGAAAATTGGTTGGACAGGCAGGTGGAATATGTTCAGAGCAGAACACACACAGAGCTGTCTTTCATATGGCCAATACTGTCTTTTACGGGTATATCAAGAAGTCAAGGTTTTTCCACCAACACTAGAATGGAAACTGAATTTTTGTTAAAGCTGAAAAACTGCAACATTTTGTAGAACAAAAAAACCTAACCCAGAAAGTAAAATAATTTTCTGCATTAAACTTGGACTGTTTGGACAGATGAAAGGAAAGCTAGAAATTATTTTGACTTTTTTTTCCACAGAGAAATAATAGCTCCTAAAATCATTACTATTAATTATACAATCCTGCTACAACTTGATTGTAGACTGCTAAATGAGGTGGAAAATAAAATATCATTATTAATGGATCTGTTTAGCAACATTTAATATCAAAATTGTCAGCTTGGCATTCTAGAGCCAATGTCATACCATAAATGAAGTAGTTACCATCACAGAGATCTACCTTGTCTTCCCAAGCCCCACGATGATGCTTAGAGACTCTTGGACCAACTTCAGGCTTGCCATCTTTAAAAGATTTACCCAGTGGTAACGTTTCAGACTCTTCCAGATACCTAAAAGGGCAGCTGGTATTGCCAATCTGCTATTAAATTCATTATATTCTAATGAATTCATTTTAAACTGGAATTGTTCAGTAGCTCTACTGTTGTTGCTGTCAATGTAACTCCATGCTATTCTCATCTGAAGACTTCCATGTCTAATTTACTTGCTACCAGAGCTCTGACTTTATTTATAGGTTGTGTCTGACAAGTGCTGGACAGACACAACTGCAACCTAAATTTTATTGAGTCCAGAGTGAAAAGAATTATCATACATAAATGGAGCTTAGACTGTCAGAGTAATGTAGTCTCTGGTAACAATATTCTGACTCCCCTCTTCTTACAATCAAGGGGGAGAACTAAATGGTAAGGAAAATCCACCAAGGAATGTAAGCAATTATATCTATTTTTCTGAAGATAATTAATCTGCTTTATCAGTACAGGAAAGCTATCCCTCTTTGTAAATGCAGGCTGAGGTTATTTTATAAACAGTGAAACCAACCATTGCTGTTGTCCGTCATTTATTACTTGCCTAATAAATACTTTAATTACATTTAATAAATAATATATTCAGGAACAGTGAAGTGATAATTTTTAAAATTAATTATTAAATTCATGCAAAAGTTTTTATTGCAAGTATTACTAAAGGAAATTTCTGGCTTTAATCTAAAGTGATTATTCATTATGTGCAGTAAAGGCTCCATTTGCATATTATTAGTGAAGTAACCTTTAGCCTTCCTGGCAACAATAAAGATGCATCTCAATGTTGCTGTGCATTAATGTTCTTGTTTAGCCTTCCAACCCTAAAGTGACGATAAACAATATGTGATAAAGTCTTTGTTTATGGCCTTCTACCAGCTGTTTTTTGATATCTCAAATATACTACAAGGACAAAATGTCCAGTAAATGTATTACAGCGAGTTGTTAAAAAGTGTTCCCTGCAGATGGTTAGTTGATGGGAAACAGTAAAAGTGAAACCGATTAGTGCCCCAGAGGTCTGAGTATAAATTCATCACAAAAAGATTTTTTAAAAGCCCTCTCTCTGATGGTCTCTCATGTGCTAGAGCTACCATGTACTTGCTGCTTTCCTTGCCTGCTACACAGCAGAGACACTGTGAATTAGCCCTGTTTTTTGGCAGGGCTCTGTTCCCCAGAGAGCAGGGGTTTTTTCCCTGTCTTGAGCAACTGTCAGCACCAACGTAAAGGGGTTTTGATACCTTCCTGGTGTACCTGTCCTAACCAACCTGGCAAGGTTAGGAAAAACTTGTTAGGGAGGGAAGTGCCACTGGCTTTCAATGAGAGGAACAAGAGCATCTTCTCTTTCTGTCTTTCTTTCTTTTTCCCTTTCTCTCTGTCTTTCTTCACAGAAATCACTGAAGGAGAAACAATCCAGATTAGTGAGTCCAGAGCACTTGGTTCAGTGCTGTGAACCAGTGCTTATCCCATGGGTAAGACCTTCTCCTGCAATATGGTATTGTCCTACAGCTGAGCCAGCTATCTGGTGCTAGCTGAGCAATAATTACCGCTGATTCACGTGCTGCCTGAAATCAATCTTGAAATGTGAAGCCTAAGTGGCTTCTATGATTACATTTGTCCAGGAGATGACTGCGCTGGCTGGATTCTCCAGGTCTTGGTAATCAGCACTTCATCCCTGGAGCCTTGCAATGCCTGGATATATCTGTGCTCTGGGGCTGATCTGTTTGGCTCATCCCCTACAGAGATATCTTCTTCTAGAAGATGAAATTTTGTTGTGTAGTGCCATGATCAATGCTTAGATCTCAGCCAGGCTTGTAATTGGTGCAGGTAACACCATCCTAGCATGTGATGAGCAACGAGGAATGTAGGCAGGTGTAGAGAGCACAATCCATCCCTGGGATAAACAGAGGCATTGAGTGTCCCTTACAACACCTGAAGATAGAGTTTTCATTAAGTGGTCTGCTGCTCTAGATGATCGAAATCTAGGCTGTATATAGGTTCTCAAAAAGCTTTAACTTTAGTCCTCAGAGAGCAAACGATCTAAAAAAAGAGAGAGTAATTACAATTATTAAACTATTATCATGTTTGCTTTCCTACAAGACCTATAGTCTCAAGCACAGTGAGTTTTTTAATGGATGTCTCAACATAGTATTTTGTTTTAGCCCTCTGCTTTTAAGCTGTTTAAAAAAGAAGTCTTCAGAAAGACAGGACTGAAGCCAAATATTAAATTGACCACAGGATCCTTTTACCAATGTGCCAGGCAAAAAGACTTTTTTTCTTCAGAATGTGTCCCCTGTCTTTTTTCCTAGCTGGCAGTACAGACCAAGCACAGGTTCTTTCATCTGCCAGGTGTTTGGAAGTAAGATTTCTGAAAACTTAAACTCACCCACATCCCAACTGGAAGGACAGTATTTTAAAGATGTTGTTCTGTATTTAGTAAAAGCACACAAGGAAAGCACGTACTGTTTCCCATAGGTTAACTAGGAGGTCAGGTAGGGGTTTTCTCACCAATTGTCAAGTGTGTAAGTTTTGTTGTCTTTTTGTCTGCAGTCAGCAAAGAAAACCACGTCCAGAGGGCAATGCAATGTATCCTAGGGTGTATAGCTGGGACAAGCAGGATAGTTTTCCCATTGCAGCGGCCAAGGTTTGTAAAGGGATCCCAGCACTTTGCAGTGGAGTGTCTGAGACTCCTGAAGTTAACCAGGATGAGACCTGTCCGTTGTAAAATTCAAGCAAAAACACTCCCCCCCCGCCCCAGTTTGTAGCTTATTGTATTTCAGCAGATCAAGGCAGATAATGATCAGGATGATGATTAACCTGTTAGTACTTAGGACAGGAAAACAGCTTGTCCTCCATTAACACTTTACTCTGTGTGAGTTGCCATGTGTTCGCTAGGATGTTGCTCCCCTTCCCTTCTCATGAAGCAAGACTGGTTTTGCTCTTCAGCCAATTTTTTGTCCCAGATTTGGAGGCTGCAGAAAGAAGCTGCCAGACTATGTATCTCCTTTCCAGATCTGAGTCCAAATTAAAGGCATCTTCATTGACATGTTACTCACTAATTCGTACAAAAATGCAATATATATCAAATCTCTATAGACCCTGCTTTGATACAAGAATGAATTCAGCATTTTACAGTGACAGGTTCCCTTCCCCCATCCTGCTTATATTCGCATCTCTAATATGGAGACCTCTGGTTCACCTCTGAATCACTTATGTTCTCTTCACCATAGCAATCAGCTCAGTCCTACATAAAGTGTAAAGTGCTGACATTTTCAAGCAGCCTAATGTTTCTTGCAGTCATCTAGCAGCCTTTCAAACGCAGAATCCTAGATGCCCTTGCTTTCGTTAATCAGCTAGCAGCGAGAAAGAAAAATGGAATAAGAAGACCTCATATATCCTCTCATACCGTGTCCCACTCTGCCATGCAATTTGTCCACACTAATCCCCCTACATCCCTCCCATTATACGGATGCGGTGAGATCTCTGAACACAAATACTGTAAACCTCAACGTAACTCCACCGATTCACACTAAAGGAAATAAATTTAATTCGCACAGCTTCTCATCATCTTACAGCTCCTTTAGGGCTAATCATCTGTGTTAACTTTCTCTGGAGTCTTTCTAATGTCTAAGTGCCTCTGACTATTTTGTAGCCGAAGAACGTGTGGCAAGAGAGCAAATTGCCCCACAGTGGATTTATTTTCTACAACAGTGGTTTTACTATTAAAGAGAAAAGAGTCAGGTTTGAAGCAGTGTTGGTTTAAGACTTGGACAGCAGGTTATGTGGCTGACTATAAAAGCTTCATACAGCAATTTGTAGTTAGTTTTTCTTTCTTGAAAAGAATCTACAGTATTTATACATCAAGATAAACTCTATTCAAGAGCCACAAAGATCCTTTCAGTTTTAAGGAGAATAATCCTTTTCCCTCATTCCAGTTTCTTGAATTACCCAATTTTTGATAGCTAACCAGCTTGTTTTGCAGATCTGTCGTAAATACAGTCTTTAGTAGCAGGACGCGAATGCTGACAAAAGGATAATCCTAATGCCTGACTTCAAACCAGGCTGAAATGTGCCTTTTAGAGATGTTACACAACATAGACACACTTCTGTTCAATGCTGTGGATTCAAATTCTTGTTCTTCCACAGATTTACTATGTAATTCTGAGTAAGGACTTTCTATCTTTAAAATACTGCTGACCATATGGGTTTTTTCTTTACTGTCTGCTTAACATTCTCCGAGAGGCAGGGTTTGTTAGCATGTGTTTTCATTAGGCTCTGAATTGCACACTGCAGAAATCAGCAGAATTACTTTTCCTGCTTGTCACCTCTCCACACCTACTTTGGCTTTCTTTCCCTATACCTGTATTATTACCCTTTTTGATCTTAAAGGCCTCAGTCACCATGGAGTGCTGAACTCCTAGGATTAATCCTCATCCCCAGCCTTCTCAATCCTTTTCATTCCTTGGTGGCAAGTGACACTTAAATGTTTCACTGTGATATACCACCACCAGTATTCAATCTGTATGGCATAACCAGAGCTTGCCACCTACCCATTTAACTTCTTCCTTTCTCACTTTCCCTCCTGGTTTCTCATCCCTTAGGGGAATACTCCTCTAATAGACATTTATCTGGCCTGTTTATAGACTTCGGCTCTGAATTCCTTTCTGAGAAATCTTCTCATTTTTTCCTGAGAGTTTACATAGAATCTGTGGAGATGAACCTCCTACTCTGGGCTAAATTCAGATGTGGTAACACCTCAAGGTTATCATCAGTTTTCAAACAGACCAAGCCTAAAAAAGATAATTTCCTTCACTAGAACTCTGAAAATTCCTGTTTGTATTCACACAGAGACCTTCCAAGGTTTTTAAGGAAGACAAAATCAGAAGCTGTGCTAAGACGTATGCAGAAGAGGAGCTCACCTGCAGTATATGAGGATATATCTCTGCTTTGCAGGGTGAGAAGGGCCTTCCAGTTCTGTGCGGAGATAGGACCTGGCTGTAACATCACTTTTATCTCCAGTTCTCCTGCCTTCAACTGAGGTAGAATTTTCCCACAGACCCTTCCATTCTGGAAAGGGAGGAGCAAAGACTGTGAACAGTCCCATCAAGGTCAGCTTTCAGAGGGTCATAGCTGTAGAGATGGAGTCTTTACCTCCATCACTCTCCAGTTGCCCTAATTTTTTTGCTACCCTTGCTTCACTTTTGATTCAATACTTATTTTGGACCAAAAATGGACTCCAGATATCAAAGCAGTGGCTTCTTCCAGTTAATCCCATAGCTCCTATCTAGTGGTCTTTGTCAGGTTTTTCCTTTCACTAAAAAAAAAAGAAAAAATCCATTTGGGGGCTGAAGAAATTTTGAAGACTGAAAAACCTCAGTTTTAGAAAATAACAATTCTCTTTGGAAGTCACAAAATTCCCAACCAGTTCTCACTATAGAGTCAGGTTGCCAAGGCCAGTGGGAGCTAAGCCTGCCACCCCAAGCATGGATCTCACTGTTTGTTTCTTCTCTCCAGAGGAAGGGTTGCTAAAGCAGGCCAAGAGTTTGGGTTTTCACACAGCCAACTCCAAAGCTGTGGCTACTGGCATAACGTCTGCCTTTCAGATTTCAGCCAGCAATCATTCTTATATCTCCAGTTAGGAAAAGAAAGGGTGATGAAAATCAGGACTAAGAATTTGGGTGGATATAGTCAGGATCAGCTATTTGGCTCAGACACAGAATTGCTGGCCACTTCATGAAGAGCACGTGGTAGCAGAGGTAGGGTTTGTGCTTTCTCCCTCTCCCAGTGCAGCTCTACAGCTTTATCTTTTTCCTTCTGCAACACCAAGATGATGCAAGTGCTGCTATAGATGCTATTTCAGCTTTTTATAACTTCAGATTAGGTCCTCAGCATCTTTGTATTGCTGAGTGTGTAAAAAAAAAAAAAAAAAAAGAGAGAAAGAAAAAGGTTTAAAGATGATACTTTCCACTCATTAAGCTCAATCTATTTCAGTAAAAGGACTGAGTGGAAAAAGAAAGACAACAATGATTGCATGACACTGCAGAGGATTACATTTTGCTAAGCCTTCCAGGAAAATAAACCTCAGATAAACAAGAATGCTTTATGGAGGTATGAAGCTCTTTTGTCACCAATCAGTGATATTTTGACTTGCTCTGATTTCTTCACTGATTGTCTCCATCTCCAGCTGGATGTATCATTCTGAGTAGTCTTGCTTTTTATTTTGGCCTCTTCGTCTGTTTTTTGGGCTAAATTAATAGTACTTTCACTCGAATATCTGGCTTTCTCTGCTTTTTCTTTTTTTTTGCTATTAAAATTTTGACTCATGTTTGATGGATCTCTTCTAGGGTGATGGAAAGTAAAGAAAGATGAAAATAAAAATGCATGGATTAAACTGGCTGGAGGAATTGTTGGGGTATGAAGAAGGACCAGAGTCAAGTCAAGAACCATATTTAGCATGAGAAAATACTTCCAAGTGCATGCTACCAGATGCTATCCCTGGTATTTCTCTGTTTTGAATAGCAGATATTTGAAGATATTTATCCAGAATTTGCTTTCCTAGTGGGACAGCGAGGCAGCCCATCTAATTTCTGAACCATCATCAGAGCTGGAGGACCTGTTCTTTTCCTGTCTCCATTAACTAAGAGGAGCATACAGTGGTTGCAGTACTAGTTTCGGCACCACAGCTTAGAGGCTAAAGCTTTCTGGAAGGTATCCCAGATTACGTTCTCTTTTCCATCTTCCATTTGTACTTAATTGAACATAACTCTTGCAACTGTACAAGCAGGATCATGAATGACATACATGTGCTGAAAATGAGGTGTTACAGGGACAGACTAAAAGTCCTGTCAAGCATCTTTATTATTAGGAACTCAAATAGGCAAAACATGGATAATTACACCACACTGTCCTCAGCCTCGAAGCTGAAGGGAAATTGGTATTGAGGGTGAGGACTTGCATGGAGAAGTGGGGAAAAAAAAAAATTGGCCTATATTAAATATCCTTCTCTTAGCCCATTCTTTATTCTTTGTGATTGATTATCTGCCTACCAGGGAGGAGGCTGGTTATCGCACTCCTGTCCCACAGCCAAAAATATCACGTTCAGCCACTTTGACACAGACCTGCATACTTCCAGTGATTAGGATATTAATATTTCACTGCTGAGCCCATAGGCCTGAGCTGATAGGGTTTATGCCACTTGGTAAGGGAGGAGAGTGGGAACTACTCAGTAATCCAGGGAGATTGTTCCAACCCTGCAGGGGCAGGACACGAAACAGGAGAAAAAGCCGTGCGCTTAAGCTGGCCAAGTATTTTCCAGAGGAAGAGTTCTCTACTGGAAAATACTGATTCAAGATCATGAAATGTGCCTTGAGAAAATTTTTACTTCACTGGACATTTTTGCCTGCTTCAGGTGAGACTGAGGGTGAAACCTGGGCTCCAGGGAATTACTAAGTCATTGAACCTGCAAGCAACCAATGTTTGTGAGATCCAGGTGTAAGGATTAAGCACGGGCGTACAGCAAAAAAGTTCTCTACACCCAACAGGACTAAATCTTGACCGTATAATGGCCTGTAAGACAGCAAAATATCTACCATCTACAGATATGATACTTAAAAATTTTTTCTGTTGGGATGAATCAATATTAATTGAATCACCATTAGTGATATTAACAACCATAACCTTTTTGTTTTCTTGTATTTTTGGTGAGAGTTCATTGAATCAATTTAAAGCAAAAGCTACTGGAAAGAGAGAGCAGTGGCTCAGTGTCTATTAAAGTCCTCTTTGTCTTGTAGCACAGATGGAGCTCATGTGGATAGCTCACGTTGCTACAAAATATGAGAGATTATTATGAATAGGGCATCAAATGATAGAAAATAACAGTTAGAATAATTACATTATCATATTTTTATATGGAAATTATTTTCTAGGCAAATGTTGCCTGTTTGGAGAACTAGAAAACAACTCTAAATACATCCTTCTGTACGTCATAGAACAAAACAATTTTAAAGTTTAAAACCCATTATTTTAGAAGAGCTATTTATTTCAAGTAGGTGGCATTTTTCGTCCCCTCCCCCAGCCCACAGAATTCAGTAGCTATTCACCTCTCACAATTTTCATCTAGCCTGTTCTTTAGAAAGCAATTGCTACCTTTAAAGTAGTCATCTATTTCCAATGGAAATCTTCACATCCTGCTCCTTAAGCTGCTATTTCAAACTCTTAATAAATTGCCTCAGGTTGTAGAGTTAGTAATGACACTAAATAGTGGAGGGCTTTCATGAAATCTCCTGAACCTCAATTCTCTTCTCACCCTTTCTTTTGTCCACTGCTCCTTGTACTTTTGCAGAATTTCAACAATTGCTCATTCAAAAGAAACAGATGCCTTTATTCTCCTACAACAAGATTTAGGGAATTTGCCAGTTAAATGGGAATGAGGAGGAACATGTAAACAGGGTCAGCTGAAGAGAATTGGATCTCGAAAGAGCAGTAAATACTTAGATCTCACAAAGTACTTCTCTTGCAAGAATAATCTCTTTAGGGAGAGAAAGAAGAAATCATAAGGTGACTTTATGTTACTGAATCTACCTCCTGCTGCTGCTTTACAATCAGTGTCTGCAGTGAATTGGAACTCTCTGAAAGCTAGGTAGGTTATCACAACACTGCAGTGTGCTCTGTAGGCACACTCCTTGTAGAAGTGCTGGAGATGAGAGGTGGCGTCAGAGGATGGGAGATCAGGATTCATAATCTCTTGAGTCTTCCCAAGTGCGTGTCTGAGACTCTGGAGCTGCTGGCTGAGAAACGTGTCAGGATGATATGGGTCAGGGCATTTCTGTCTTGCCGGTGTAGAGCCCCAACATAGAGAAAAAAGGAAGAATTCATCAGGCTGCATTTGACTGCAAGTTTCTGCAACCCTACTGCCCATAAGACAGCATAAGATGGACATTCAGGAATGCAGTATCAGACAAGGGAAATTTGTACTCAGATGACTGTATTCTGGATCATGAGGATATAGGAACACCACAAAAGAAGTAGGTGTCCTAAAAAAAATATTGTGGTCATGTAGGTAGGTACTCAAGTGCATCTAGGTACTTAACGTTGTCTCTCTGACGGCAAGCACAATCCTGAACATCTAAGCAGGGGAATTATCAAATACAGCAGGGAAGCAAGGTTTCTTGGTGTGTTATGAAAGCATCAGTAGAAGATGGTATCCCAGTACTGGTTTCCACACTTGAAAAGCAGATGTGGTTGAATCAGAAAGCATTCAGAAAGAAATTAAAAGCATGATTTAGAGTAGGAAAAGCCTATCCCACCATGAAAGACTTAAGAAGTTCGATCTATTCCGTTTATGCAGGAGTAGATTAAGAGGTGAATTGACCATAGTCTGCAAATACCCATGTCGCGAAGAGATTTTAGAAAGCAGACAATTCTTTAATTGAGTAGAGGAAAACTGAATGAGATTTGGTAGTTTGAAACAAAACTATTGTGAACCCGGAGTAGGAAGGTGGCATACTTTTTTTGACTGTGAAGATAATTAACTATTGAAGAAGTTTAACTGGGTAGATGGACGACTCTCCATCACTTGAAAATGAGCTAAAAGACTATTATTTAAACTCTATTAAGTGCTTGGTGCAGACATAACTAGCAAGGTTTTGTGGTCTGGTGTTATGCACATCAGATTAGATGGCTATGATGGTATCTTCTAAATGATAATTCATTAATAATAATTTCTGTATTGAAGATATTTCTTTAGAAAGGGCAGGGTTTACTCTGAAGACTGCAATTAAGAACACTACATTATCACCTGTTTAATTCTATTAGAACATAAATGAGCTATAAAATTTAAAAGGCTTTAAGGAATAAAACACTCTGCACTTCTCAGTGCTCACTATTTCTACCCTGAATAGTCAATGATCACAGATTTCATCCTTCCAGTTTTC
Source organism: Bucorvus abyssinicus (assembly GCA_009769605.1). Taxonomy (NCBI): domain Eukaryota; kingdom Metazoa; phylum Chordata; class Aves; order Bucerotiformes; family Bucorvidae; genus Bucorvus; species Bucorvus abyssinicus. The sequence continues at coordinate 4,164,049 of CM020063.1, forward strand.
AGACTTCATCAGCCATCTAACCTTACTACAAAACTTCGTCTTCAGGAGAAATAGCATGGGAAACCATCCTTCTCTTTGCTATACTCTTTTGTACTCTTTTTATACCCCATCACCTCTGACCTGAGGGAGGCAAAAGGAGTGTTGGAAAGCAGGGCAGGATCATTAGGGCATGCTCTGGTTTTGTTTGCTTTCTTGTTTTAAAGCAGTCTTCTAAAGAACATCTCTATGAGTAACATAGAGAAATAACATTACCAACTTCCATGTCAACTTGTCCATGAGAATGCTAGTCATTTGACTGATAGAATTCACGATGAAAACCTCAGTTGGTTATAGGAGAGATCAAAAAACTAAAATTCATGCTGTTGACGGATTATTAGAAATATGAGAAAGAAACATGTTTTGTATGTAAACTCTCCATTGCTGCTGTAATTGTAGAGAGCTGAGGATTATCAACTAATGCACATCCATTGGTGATGGAGATGCTTATCCGTGATCAGAATCCTGCAGGGCACAAGAAGCCACTGAAATCGGCAGAAGGAATGCTGATTCTACAGATGCAGGAACTTCTAAAATATAAATCTGTACTTGCTGAAGGAGTTATTCACATCATCAACTACTTAAGAAGTCTGCTGTCAGTCAAGCTATATCGAAGTAAAGCATGAAAGAGGTTGTGGATTTATTGTTTCCTCCACCAAGGAATACACGCCTCACTATCAAGTCAACCCATCACCAAAACTATGCTAACTTCAGAGCATTCAGTACTTGTGTAGGTTCTCAATGCAAGATTAAGGGAATCTAATGAAAATCTGCGCGTGCTTCTGTCACTCTCAGACACCTCTCTGCAAATACTCCTTCCCCTACCATTGCCCCCAGAGAAGTGGAGTGTAGAAAATGTATGAAGTTTTAAGAAGCTCTTGTAAGCAACTTTTATAATAGCAGAACAATGGGTCTCACGGCAGTACCAAAAAACGTGAAAGGTCTGTGTGAACAGACAAGTGCCACAGGCTGCTTTTAAAACTGCTGAAATTCTTTGGACCTCTCAAAAAAAGAAAAAAATAAAATTTGAATTAAAGGGAAACAGTGTGTTTTAACAAAATGAAGGAGCCTATATACAGAACTGTACAGACACTCAAAAGGATGTACAGATTTAAAAAATAGATTCCCTACAACAAAAGTGAAGCTCTTTGGATCAGCAATATTTTAAAACCAACCTTCAGTCTCCAATTGTGACCACTGAAAACATGGGATGAGAAGCAGATAACTGAAGAAAAAATGGTGAAAGGAAGGCTGATATGTTCAATGTGGTTTTTGCTTTAGAAGGTGAAATACACTTAAAAAGTTTGTTTCTCATAAAGAAAAGGCTTGAGGAGAACCTCCCCCTACACCACAGTGGAAACAATATGGTACCTTCAGACTCATGGAGTATATAATTTCCCTTGGATTAGGATACTTACTTCAGATAGCTTGGTCTCTAAGACAATATGCAGACATTCCTTTTTTCCCCCCTAGGCAGAGTTGCAAACATTTGTTTCTGAGCTGTTTGTATTTGTTGTGGTTTTGACCTCCAGCATTGGGTTGAACTTCTGTCTGGAACAGACAAAGTCAATGTACCACAAAACCAACACGCAAAACCATTTGGGGCTTGTGTGGCTAAATGACTCAGTACCCACAAGTCTGCTTATCACTGTACTTAGGGTGAAGGCAACTAATTTTCCCCCTGAGTTTATGAAAACAGATTTGCATGAGGTCTTAAAAAAAGCTGTGGCATTTTCTTGATCCCCGCTGGACAACTAAGAGCAAAAATTTTCCTAAGACTGGTAACTATCATATATTAAGTAACTCACAGTCACAAAACTATGACTAAACAGAACCATGGGTGACCCATGGACTCTGGAGGTATCCTGTGGCTCTGAGACATAGTGAGTCTCATACTCCACCCTTTGTAAGGTTAGTAGGAGAGAAGTGCACAAATCTACACCATCTGCAGATGAGACTAGATCACCTTATCACGAGTGACACAAACGTACAGCTTGAAGCTTCATGAGAACATTGTTGTATGCTTCCTTAATTTCAGCCCTTTTCACATTCTTCTGGTACATGTCCTCTGAGAAAGTCTTTCATTTTCAAGATAATGTAAAAAAAAGATTATATACTCCCTCCCTCCAACCCCAATCCCACAAACCCTCAAGGAAAGCAGTCTTCCAGTCCACACAATTCAGTCTTGATAAATCAGTGTTTCCAATGGGAAATAAATTGCTTACTTGACAACTGGTTCTACAAGGACTGGCAAAGGTTCTTTGATGAAAACAATGTGGTGAAAACTTGCTTTCTGTTAAAGCATTTCCTCTTCCACTGAGGTATCTCTGGATGCTTATTCTTGCCTTTCAGTTGTTCTTCTGCCTACTGAAATCAAAACCTCCCCTAAGGAAACACCTGCCTGAGCTGAGAAAGGCGGTGGAAACTTTCTCATGGTGCTATGGGAGAGTTTGAAAAGGGAAGTAGATCTGAGGCCTTTTAATCAGTTTTTGGACTTTCTTTTCCTCCCCTGCCCTGCTTTGGGACCGAGGTCTTGGAAAAATAAGCCCCCACCTTCAGTTAAACATTTTGCAACTCATCTGTAGCTGCCAGCAGTAAAACCTCAATGACCATCTTCACTCGAGAGGCACCCATAACAAATGCAAGGAAATCAGCAAGAAAGTAAGCCAGAATGGACATATCCGTCAGCCTGTTATCTTTCATAAGGACCACCACAAAGTAAGCTCATTCTCTCACTATGCGGTGTATCCACATAAGGAGAGGATGAGACAGGCTGTTCCAATAATATAGTTAATAATGGCCAAGATAAACAAGTGAGAATGCAGAAATTATTACATAGTTTCTCAAAGGCAAAAAGGATGGTGAAAAGAAAAATTTCCACTGAAATTTTATGGAATTGAGACATTAATTTTTACTCATACTTCTGAAAATTTTCCTGGACTTTGAGATACTTGAGGACATGATTATTCTTCCCTGTTTATAAGGGGAAACTGGGAAGCTGATTCATTAATGAGGGTAGGAATAGAAGAGAGAAAATTCAAGTTAGTAAGGGTAGGAAAGAGATGGCTTAGACTATAGCCTATATGTGTCCGAACATATATGTGTTGCACATTGCAGGAAATAGCAGATGACACTGTCAGATACTAAAATGCAACACAAGGAAGGAGTTTTTACAGAGTGCCCCAACAAGTTCTGGGCCTTTTGGCCAAAGGCTATGGTCAATGTGTGAAGATAAAGTGACATACCGCTTACTCTCTTAGCTAGTCCTGCAACTTTGATTGCAGAAGCACAGTCTGGGCTCAAGAACTGGTTTGGTTTCATTATCATAGTACAGTGCTTTATGGGGAAAGTAGCAAAACCAGTTTGTTTTCTACCTTAACTCTTCTAATGATAGCTGGTTTTGAAACACAATTGTGAACTACATCTTGTTTGGATTGAGGACCTCCAAAGAGAAGATTACCCATGTTCTATTTACCCACCTCTGTCCTAGGCTGCTGAATAGAAAACAACAACCAAGCTTGCCCAGCATGATGCACCCACATAGCAAGCATTTGCCGTACTGAATTCACGGTGGCTAGGAATCTGACCTGCAAGGCTCTGCTACAGCTTAGCAGAAGAGCAGCAATATATCGCTTATCTCCCCATCAGCTACGCTTTGACCTTGCTGATGGCTTCCCAGATGGCTATTTTGTCTGTTCAGACTCTGGTACATACTTTTCTGGAGGCTTTTGCTTCCAGCCTTGTTCATTTTACTGAAAACTGTATCTTGTGTCTAACACAAGGAAAATTCCAGTACTTTACATAGATTCTTTGACAATTTTAGCAGAAGAACTAATGATTCTTTTACATGCCTAAACTGAGAGTATGCACAGCATGACCTCCAATAAAATCAGTTTTCCATCAAGCAACTGAGCTCTGAAGATAAAGTTACTAGCTCAGTCTCAGCATCCTTCTTTGCTCTCTATCCATCTCTCCCCAGCCCTCCTTTCTTCTGTTAGTCTCTTCTACATGCTCTTCTGTGTGATTATCTCTGCTTCTGCGGTACTGTCACTTAGTCTTGAAAGGGTCAGGATCTTCTCTAGTTTTTGCTGGTGAAATTCTCTGGAGGTGACTGAGATGACACTGGATTTATACCCATATAACTGGTATCACAAGGTGGCTATAATGCTTTTTCCCCAAGCTCAGCATAAGCTCATGTCAGAGCTGTGCTTTCTTCATTATCTCACTTCTACTCCATGTAACTTCTTTCCTATCTGAAGATAGCTCCTAACAGACATATGCCTTCACAAGAGTAGATGGAGAAAGAATCTTGCAATTCTAGTAATAAACTAGAAAATGGTTGTGTCTTCTAAGGATCTGGGATAATTTGAGTAAATGTAGGTCCAGCTATTAGCTCAGATTGGAAAGTAATACGTTTTTTAAGAGTCTTTTCATTCAACTTGTTCATTTATCTAGAAATTGATAAACTGATAAATCTTATTATAAATCAAAATTTTAGAAGGCAAGGCATAGGATAAATTACTTCAGTGAAGAGAAAAAACTTCAAATAAATACTTTTATCTCTGAAATCTCAGCTTGTTTTCTCACTATAAAACTTTTCCTTAAAATTTTGTCACTCTAACCATTTCAATATGAGTTCTTATGATGCATTTCACTTATTAGCATTTCTTGATTTTGAGTCTTCTGTACAATTTTAACTATGCATTTTTAGCTTTTCTTCCAGGATAGCATCTATTCAAACCCATTTTCTTAAGCATACTGCCAGAAACTGCCAGAGAACTATCTTTCATACAGTTGTTTTAGAGCTTCAGTCGCCTATGCAAACAATCGGTTTTCAAGAGGGATGTAATGATGCAACACATGAATTGTAAGACATTCCAGAAAAAGGAGATATTGCAAAAATCCAGTAATTTTTTAATATGGCTAAAGATTGCAGCAGTGCTTTTCCAATTACAGAAAATATAGCTATAATTCCATCTCTTTTTGCACTCTTGTCGTTTGCACTTTTAATAGTTTTTGCCGTGATAACTGTAGAAATCCTTGAAAATTCTGAGAGCTTTTCAACCCTAAAGTTCTGCACAGCTCTCTGAAGGCTGCTAATTTCTTGGTAACGCTATGGGCTGATGAAGGGTCATGACAGGTATCTTATTTAGGAGGCTCAAAGAGCATTTTTGCACAGATTGACCTAGATCACCAACATCGGTGCATGATGCTCAAGAAGTTTCAGAGCCTCTGTGAACCTACCATAGAACAACCTGTACTTAAAACCCACCAACCAGTCACAACCCTGATATAATTCTGTAGTTAAGCCAAGAGTCTTGTCCCTATCTGAAAATCACCTCAGTAACATTGCCAAATTATTGAGTTATCTGAGTCTAAAAATATACTTCAACCCATCTCCTTTGGAAAGAACTGGCTTTCTATGCTTAGACGAGAGCCTGGATTTGACGGCACTGGAATTTCACATGTGCAATTTAGGAGTTCTTATCTGTTAATAGAGGAAAGCCATGCAGCTACCCAATGTTATGACATTTCTTCCATTTGTACTGGGAATAGAAAGTGGATCTCTTTCATTTCCAGATGCTACTCATCACTATATAAAAAAAAAACAAAAAAAAAAAAACCCCATCATAATTAGCTTAATTGCTATTCTCATCAAAAAGGCCACCGGGACAAAATTGCTGCTGGTTCTTTCTTTTTCCTTTGTGCACAAAAAGTACACGTTCCTTATTTCTTTCTGAGATATACTTGACCAGAGGGGTTTGGTAGGAATTCTGTTGCCAAATAAAATTGAGACTGTTTCCTAATATTTGGGAAAAAAAATTTTTTTTTAAGAAAAATTCATTGTTGTATAACTTACTAGTTGTGGAATTACAATAACTACTATAGACATAGCTAGACAGGCAGAGAAGAACCACATTCTGTTGTCATTCGCATATGGTATAGCCTGAAGTTTCATATTAACATTTTATAGCTGAATCATCTAAACTGTGGTTTTTCCTCAGCTTTCTACACAAGAGAAACCCTGTTTCCAAGCTGAGTTATCTGTTTAAGCCATGGATACCTTACAGTTCTCTTAGTCAGAGTTTCTGAAGAAACAACGTGCATGAGCAATGACTACTGCACTAGAAACACGTGGTCAGCTCTGGTGAATGTATAGAACAGTTAAATAACTTAACTCCAGTGTACCTCCTGCAAGTGATTCCATGTTTGAACAGCAACTTCACCTGTTGTTAGAACCAAAGTGTGATGAAAGAGTAAAGAAAAATGAGAACTTATTGCAGATGACTGCCTCATCTCTTCTACCAGAAACCAGAACAGTATAAGAAGCCAAAGGTGTCTGATGCACAGCTGATCACGGGTGGATCCATCTTCAACCTTGAGCATTACATATATTAATTGCATCTTTAGGACTACTGCACACACAATAAGAGTGGGAACTCAGAAATCAACACCCTTATGAAATCAAATAAATTAGATGAAGAAAGTGTGAACCCTTTCAACAAGGAAAGCTTCTGACCATAAACTGCTGTCTTTGTGCCAAGCACCAAAGAGTCTTAAGGGGTGGAAAATAATTGTCATTTTTCCCCTACACATGTTGACTTGCTTAATAAATAGAACACATCTTTGGTGATATTAGTTGATATTTGTTCTTCCTGCGAATCCGATTACTAATAAAGATAATTTTCAGTATTGCAAAGGAAGGAATGTATGAAGGATGAAGGTCCCAAAAGAAACTGAGTTGTCTTTGAGAACCTAATTCCCATAAGGACTATGCAAATCATAAACAGAAACATTTAACAAGAATGTAGGCTGTAGAAGAAAAAGAAAACTATTCCAAAAGATCCATGCATTTGTGCATGAAACCTAGTTTATTTATTCAGCCAGTGGTTTGTGAGGAGTGGTGAAGAGAAAGTCACTCTTTATAAGGAAATAACAACATTAGCATTTCATGTTCACGAATTATATCCAGAAACCTGCTTCTCAGCAGACATAAAAAGGAGAGAGTCTATGTGGTAAATCTGTCAGATTAAATCACCTAATCTGAAATTTTGCGTAATGAAAGGTAGAAAAAAATACCACCTCATTATGCCTGGATTAAGACAAATAACTTGTGCTTGACCAAAACATTTCCAGCAAAGCACTTGATGTTGATTTGAGGTCATCCAGCAAAAATACATCTGACTGAATATTGCCATCTTCAATGCGTGTGTCTTCATCTCAGCTAGTCACCTTGTTCTCCCTTGAAAACTATGGCTAAAAAGACGTATTTATGGGGGAAAGTGTATCTCATTCTCCAGTAAACATCTAAAGCAGATTAAAGAAATAGTGCCTATTTCCAAACAGTGCCCATTTCAATCCAACAGAAGTCTTTCTAACAAGTCCAGCAAGTTTTGATTTGGGTGTGGTGGTTATGAGAACCTATAGTAGGATGAACTATAATTTAAAATTAACAGGTAGGGGCAAGACCAGACATTATTTCAACTTATCCTACCTGTTCAAGAAAGAAAGAGAGAACATAGCTGATATTTGCTTACTCTGATGTTGCTATTTCGTGAATTCACTTACGAAGCTCTCTTCTAATTTGGGCATTTAAGTCGATATGGTTAAAAAAGTCATATAGTAGCATTAAATATGAGGGCTACACTAGAGAGGGAAGCTTTCTGGAAATCCCTGTACCTACAGCCTAAGATATTCTTTCTTCTGGAACAAAAATAATATTCCTACTCATATACATGAGCTGGAGTTTACCTATGATGTAACTATCGTATAAAAATTACTGAAATAATTTACGCAGATCACTAATCCCTCTCACATACTGATTTTCCCCTCCGAAACTATAAATTAGAAGCATGGTTAAATTCCTGTATTTTCTTTAAAATGTGGGTGCACAGAGAGAAGTTTTAAATGCATAAGAAAGCCATTCAACTGGTCTATTGAAGGACCAGGTGTGCAGCCTGAAAATTTCCCCTAATAATATAACTAAAAGTGGGTGTGAAGGATTAGAATGTGATTCTGGCTTTAGAAGTTCCTTTTAAAAAAAGAAGACAAGTATGCTTTATTTCCCACAAATGATTCGATATTTAAAATTTGCATTGCATTTACAACGCAGTATTGTGTTATACGCACACACGGACACAGCCTGTCATTTTACACGTGGGATTTGTGAGGTTACAATGGCAATAAAAAAACAACCCACGGTTTTCCTGAAAAGGGAGGAGAGCTCCTTGCAAAGTTTCCTTTCACTGGGCAATGCAGTCATGAAGAATGGTGCTTGGATTATGTCATATTGGTGGTTAATTTCAAATCTAGAAGCTGATTAACTTTGACTCATGGCATAAAAGGCCATGACCAATTATTTTTCAGGAAAAATCCTGCTGTTTAGCCAACGACTGTACTGAGCAATCCTGTACTTGATGTGCTTGTGATAAACGTTCGCATGACAAGGTTATTTGGTGTACCGCCGCTGGAGGGGTTGTCATAGCAACCTGCGCACGATGCCCATAAATCTGATGTGTAGTTATCCTTGCTGTGTATGCAAAAAACCACAAAGCCAACTCAAGCAGTTTAATTTACAGCATTGACTGTCTTAAAAAAAAAAAAAAAAAAAGAAGAAGAATGAATTCTAAGGTAATAGACTTCTTTGGATCATATTCCTGCACAAGGAGAGTACTCCAAGAGCTGAGAAAATCTCTTCAAAGCCAAAAACGCTTTTAGGATAATCATTATGGTAGGAAGTGCAGGTCATCATTAATACAGAGAAAGAAAAAAAAAGAACTGTCTTGAAAATCTCTGCTCAGGTTTATTGATTGTTTTCTGTTACTCACACAAACAACTGACTATAGGTGAAAAAGCCCAAACATCCTCTTTTTGTATTTTGCCTTCTTTTTGTTTTTTTTTACAGAAATGGTGAGGTGAACCCTTGAATCACCTGTCAAGTAGGATACAAAGAATGACCCCCTTTCCATAAAAAGTTCCCAGGAGTCTATCTTTCTCTATAGTTCTGTTTCATTCAAATACAGGATAGAAACAAAGGGAAAAGTAAAACCACCACTCATTTCTGATGGGAAAAAGAAGTTGGTCTGGAGATTATAAAGAGAGTAGGTGCAGAAGCAGGAAACCAGAGCTTTTTAGGAATCAAGTAATCAAATATTTCTGTTTGGCCAAGTTGCTTAATTGACGTGTCTCTGTCTCCCTGTCTGTATAGCAGGTATACCTTATTTCCATTCTCAGGAATAACCATCCCTTTTAGAAAGGATAATGTCTGCAAGAATGGAGATTTTAGAAGAAAACTTCTTGCAGAGAGTAATGAGTTCTGGACCACCCTTACCATCGCTTGGGAGAGCACTGGTGGAAATACTCCACTCCTGGTGCCCCTCTAATCCATACAAGGTTGCACCCACATGAAATACATGGACATCAAGTAGAAACAGCAATAATTTGGTCTTCTATCTATATCTACACTGCTATGAACCGCATACATGTATAATGGGGTGTGATGAGTGCCAAAAACCTCCAGAACATTTGGAACTCTCCTCCGGATGATGCAGATGTTAATTATTACTTCCAGGTGCAGAAGTATTAATGAATTAAAGGTCCTAAGCGTAACCAAACCAAGAAGCTCCCAGGTGCAGAACAAGAAGTCATACTACTCAGGATCAGCTTTCTGCTCCAATGGCCAGGCCTTTTGCAAGGAGCTGCTTCAATAAAGACAGAAGATACTTCTAAATATGCAAAAGATATCCCCAAAGTTTTCTAGTGTATAAGACTGACATGATATTACATATAATTTATCTCCCAGGGATGACGGCAGCTATTTTCATCTATAACTACTGTTCTATGACTTTTTGTAGAAATAAATATCTAGATCTATAGATAAACTCAAAATTATATTGTAAATTACAAAACGAGGAAATAAAGACACAGCCTTACTGGCGAGAAATAGGGTGTTCTGACATAGACACTTCTGGAAAGTGATTCATCCCAGCCTCAGACAGGTGCTCAACTCAGTCAGATCATCACTGTCTGGAAAAGCTTATTTCTGCCTGATGGCACACAGGAATGCTGGGATGATGCTCAAGTTTAAATACAGAAAGATAGAAAAGGGAGAAATCTAAGCTAACCATAGGTGTCTATGGTGCAGGTGTCTGCATGTGAGCTTGATATCTAGTATCCCACTATGCTCAGGGGGACTTAGGCAAGGCATTAGGACAAATTAGGCATCAGGACAAAATTAGTTTCATCCTTGAGTTACTCTCAAACTTCGGTTACATGAATCATTTCCTAATTTCCATTTACTGCTTTGACTAGATTTTGGTTGATAATAGAAGTCTAGAAGACAAGTTCATGTGTAGCCCCTTTCAATGTGGATCCCTAAAGCCAGGTAAAATTGATCCCACATGAAAATCCTTTATTTTCTCACCCAACATTGAAACCTCTGTGACATCCATGCCTCCCATGTTCCTTCCTCCAGGTAACTGCTTTGACCATGATCCCTTCTCCCAAAAAACTTCATTTTGCCGTACTACCCTTTAAAGTGCCAAGCTGCTGTGGTGCCAGGTTTTTAGTGAGACCATGTGTTCCCACAGGGACTGTCAGCTTATACTGAGAAAACCTGCTACACTGCAGCTACCAACAACTTTTAGAGAAAGAACCACAAAGTCTCAGTTCATGTGATCTCTCATAGTGTAGTAAAATCTGTCCCCAGGAGTGCGATTCAGCTTCATATGCCCTCCACATAAGTGGCAAAACCCCAGCTGGTCATCCCGGGCTCCCATTGTAGTCAACAGTGGGAGGAGGATTGTTGGGTAGAAAAAAAACACTTTGGTCCATGATTTACCTGGCTGATTTTAGATCTATTTCAGAATGAAATTAATCACATCCTGAAAGATCTTTGTAGGGGCTCCCTAGTGACTAACACAGAAGAAAACACGTGAGAGGCATAGTCAAGAGACAATGACTTCAAAACATAGCATGCCATAGCAACCTCATGGAAGATGAACGGGATTTTTGCCTGTCCTCACGGTGTAATGACACGGCAATGAAGTGAGCAATTGTTCACTTCCAGATACATTTTATGCAGAACAAAGAGTCAGAGCAGAGCGGTCAAGATCTTCTGATTTTTCCTCTCCTGAGAAGCTGAAAAGACTTGGTGTGAATCAGTGCTTCCTGCACAGAACCCATAGGACTTGGGCTGCTGCATCTTGTGAAGGGTTTCTGCTGAAACAAGCAGTTTTGCTATTCTCTCTTTTCCTGCCTCTTGAGGGAAAAATACGTGCTTGGTATGTGGCAGTGGGGAGCCTTGAAGAAAGGCGAAGCAAGAAGAAAGCTTTGTGGTTTCTCACATGCTTTATTTCTGCATGGCAAAGGGAGAAACAGCCCAGTTGTGTGACCAGAGGGAATTTGTTTTGCAAATGGCTCTGCTATGAAACTGTCAGTCAGCTGAAAGGAGGTTTTTCATACCAGTAATCCCACTTCCTGTCACGGGGCCTGGGAGCGGGTCTGCTCTGGTCAGGCTTCAGTCTCTGCACTCAGTGCAGAGGTGTCATGCTTTAAACCCTGGTGACTGAGGATGCTGGTGCTTGCTGAATTTCTTCTTCCTGCTGGATCTGCAGAAATGAAAGGTGAGCTTAAAGAGAAGCCCACAGGAAGCCACCGAGGGAAGATATTGGCAAGAAACGCCTTTCTTTCCATTTCTAGCCAAAGACTATTGACTACATTGATACATATTTCATCATCAAAGGGGAGCTCAGAAGAAGTTACAGATGAAGGAAAAAAGCATGTTAAATTTAACATAAGGCATGTTAAAAAACTACCAGATGAATAGAAGAGAATCATCTTAAAACAATAAAATACAGGATGTCTGGACCAACAGCACATACCGCTGGAGTTCTCCAAGTTCCTGTTTGGCGATTTGAAAATATCAATGATTTATAGGGTTGACTTTCTTTTTTTTTTTTAAATAAGACATTAAATTTTATTATCTCACTTCATAATTATTCTCAATAATACTGGAATAAAGCAAGCTAAGGAAAAACCTGGAGTTACTCAACTTTAGTGAAATGTTGCAGGAACTAAAATAGGTTTGGAGGCAACCAGCATTTCATACCATTTTCTTAAAGTATCAGGAAAAATATAATCAGATGGCAGCTGCTCTCATATTTTTTTGTGATCCACTGATATATGTAGAGGAGAATGTAAATCTACCAGTCAGAGGGACCATGACACAAATGTGAAACTGATGTTAGAAATAAAACTCAGACAAAGCTGAGCATTTTGATCAAGCACCGGAGTTTGTAATGGTCAGACATCTCTGTGTAATCCTTTCCATTAAGGAGGATAGCTATATCTTGATTGATATCTTGGTGTCACTGAAGTAAAAAGAAATGTAATTACTTTCAGTAGAACCTTTTTTTTTTTTTTTAACCTCTTCATATTTGGGTATACTCCCTCTAATTTGACAAGCCTTCAACTACATGTTCTGCAAACTCAACACCGGCTACAGGCACATGGATGGATTAACCTCTCGAAGTCAAGCTGTCCTGACTTTAAAAATCTGCAAACAGATGCCACAATCTCCAAAAGAGCCTTGACTCAGCCCCAGAAATAGAAAATTTACCCCCTGAATGAGTCAGGGGTAATTTTCCCATGCATTCGGCTGCCCAAATTTAATGCTCTGGCTGCTCGTTTAGCACACTCCTGGACACAAAGACACAGGTTCCTGCCCAGCTGCCACTGTGCAACAAGCTCCAGGTTTATGCCTGGAGCTTTGCCTCTCTGCTCACTTGTCCATAGCCTCAGGGATTGCTTTGACTGTGACTGAACTGCACCTTTTCCTGGGTTGGATTAGACTATTGCACACAAACATACCAAACGCAACGGAAAATACAGGGAAATATTTCTTTTGCCCAGTCGTTCGTTGAATTGTGATGTGAGTGGTGCAGAAAAGAGGTATTACACAAAGTGCCATGTGCTCATGAGTGATGATAAATGGGAAAGCCTTCTGAATGATGCCACTGCTGTCAAAACTACACTCATTATCCTGTTGAACAGTAGCATCGCAGAGAAAAAATCCAAATACTGAATCATATGTGTTTTGTTTTTTTTTTCCCCAGCATTTTGATGTTACACGTCCTATAATAACCCGGTCCAGTTTGTGAGTTAGTGATTATTAACTAAGTGAAAATGGCTACAGGCACAACAGAGAAAGTCATGAAATGGAAAACAAACAAGAAAAGTAAAACCAAAAATCTATTGACTGATCAACGAGGTGCATGCATTTCTTCAGGAAACAGAGAATTTAAGTTCATAAACTAGACTGAAGGAAAATAAGAGAGCTTTGCAAAAGGTAGCTCATGAAACAGCAGTAGTTTTCACCCCAAGTGGTTCACCACATCACATAAGATCCAGGACAAGTGCTCCATGCCCCTTCACTCCCACTGAAACTTGCATTTTCTTCTGTGGAGTGTGCACCTCTTTGACCGATACTTCGCATGAGCAAATGGGTTCTACATGAGATGAGGGAGAAAGTAAGAGTTAAGCTCACACTAACTCTACTCTTTGCACTGGAAGCTGCATGGGATCACACCTCTTAGCACAGTGGGGGAATAGGATCACCAGGAAAAGCTTCAACCAAAGTGACACTCAGACAAGACAGACGTGAATCTGACTGCCATCTTCACAGTGAGGGCACTTGTTTAATCTGAATCTGACAAGATAAAATTAAACTGCACCCAGCTACTAAATCTTAAAGGAGCTTATTTTTTTTAAAATATATTTTAGATAAATGATGCCATGGGCAAGGATGAATAGTCCAGAAGGAAAAAGGTTTATAATTTATTTTTTAATTCTATAATCCACCTTATCTGCTGTGTTTCCTAACTTATTACTGCTTCTGAAATATTCGGATTTGTGTTGGTTACAAAAGACACAGCCCTGATGGGTTGTACTGAGCTAGTTGGGGAAATGAAACAGCAGCGTGCAACTTCCAGGGCCATTAAAACTAAACAGCTCAGCTTGATTTCTGAACGCTCAGAGCCATTTACTGGTTCAAGAGCACAAAAAAAAAAAAAAAAACGACCAACAAAAAACCCCAACTGTGTTGAATCTTGATTTTGAAGGAATCACAGTCTGCTTCTGGACAACCTAGCCCGGATTCATCTCACCTAACTTCAGTTCTCAGTGAATATGTCTCTCTAAAGAGAAAGGTTAAATTTATTTCCAGTAAAGTACTCACTCAGGGTTTGTTATTACTGTTCTACTGAATGAAAGAAAAATTTGAATGATGTTCCTTAATAGACGGAAATGAGCAACAGAAAATGTATGAGGAATGTTAGGGGAAATTTCACAGGGGTAAGCAGTGCATCCTGAGATGATAGTTTTCCTTACAGGCATGAAGCTCGGTAACATTTCTTGGTCAGTCTTCAAGCTAGGTTAGATAAAACACTAGGAAATGCAGTGAAAGAAATAATATTTGACTAACTTGTAGATTACTGGCCTTGAATAACTTTGTGAGTTTTAGCATCTATAATTTTGGCAGTACCTTAATGATGCCTCTTTCAATCATATTTCAGCCTGAAGTCACAGGATATTTGAGTGTAATAAGGATAAAACTTACCAAAAGGCACACCATGAAAGAAAGAACAGTTCAGAAACAGCTCTGACATGACTCTTTCCAATAACACTATATCATTGCTAGGAAACCTTAGCCCCAAAATACTTAAGATTGTTGCTTGGACAGACTTAATAACCCTGTTGATTCTGACCCTCAGGAACACACACTGACAAAAGATTTGTCAGTCTCTGAATGCCCTGAGAATAAGCGGTAAAACCTTGAAATCAATGGAGAATTTTACAGGGAGTTGGTGTAAAGACGGTAAAATAGAAATGATGTGTTCACCTACAAGCCGATGATTTTTTAAAAGGGTGCTCTACCCTGGGTACGTGTCTGTGGCTGCCAGTAATGCTAGTGGGAGCCACACACGAACAAGTGTAGGAGGGCAACAGAGAGAGGTTGAGGGACAGGAGGACTTGCATACCTGGATCTGGATTTGGAACCCAGGTGCACAGGTGTAAGTGGAGATGTGAAGTCACTTCCCCGTATTGGTGCCTGTGTAAAGGTGATCAGTTTTTGTCTAGCCATTAAAAAGTGTTACAGTTTATTAGATACACATTTTCTGTTTGTTTTAGGCATATTGCACTAGATAACAATTATATATGATCTATAATAACTGTATGATAGGCACCTTTATATATACATATACGACTTTCATCGTTCATTGTAAAATATTTTACAATTTTACCCTTTTATATCTATTGGTACAGTTTTTCTTTATTTCCTGTACAGGTATGAATGTGTGTACAGTTCCAGCTCTTCTTTACTGATTCCTTTGGAGATGTCTGTTTAGAGCTGCATGCTTATTAGACACACGGGCTCATATTAAGATGCCCTCAGCTGGTGATCAGTCTCACTCTGCTTCCAAGGAAAGGTTAAAAGTGCCCTTGGCTTTGTTACTCTTCCACATATCACTCTGTAGACTTAAGTCGGAGGAAGTGTCCTATTATTGCATCTGTAACATTTTTGTGAGCCTACTGGGATCTGGAAAATTGCAAACCTCCTTGCTGCACCCAGAAGGTCACGCTATGGAGTCAAGAGGCACCATTCCCTTGGTTATGGAGGTTAGAGGAGGGTCTTTGTCCCGCAGAATTAAGGGAGATTATTCACATTATACCAGGTAGTAAAAAAAGCAGATCTATTCCAAAGATTCTCGCTGGTCAGTATGAAGTTAGAATAAATCTGCTTAGACAAAATGAATGCCTTCATCATATGCAAAAATTATTCTTCCTCAGTCAAAATTGCCTATGCCTGGTCACAAAACACCTATTTGAAACATCAACTTGTTATCCCTTATAAATAAATTAGTCAAGCAATGGTGCCACAATGGGCAGTACTCCCAAAGTAAAGCCAACGAGACGAGTCCTTACATACTGAAGCAAAGACTGTACAGTCAATCTAATAAATCAGCAGGGAAAGAGCAATGCAGAATCTGGTAAGCTGTGAAGGGTGTCTCTGTCCTCTCTACCCCTGCACAGACCACCTTTTGAGGAAAAGCAGTGTGTCCTCTTCTATGGATAAACGTTTTCCTCTGTGGTCTATAAAGACAGTTTCCACCGAAGGAAAGGCATCTTCACCTTTCAGAGTACTCCTGCAAAGGAAGGCAGATACGTAGCAGTGCAAAGTGGTAATGAATAATATCTTGCACTCTGTAGTCCCTTCAGAAACTACAAGGGCTCCATAATTTTATGAAGAAGTGTCAGTCCTGAGAAGACTGAAAGCTTTGGGGAAGGACTGACTTCTTCTGAACATGTGTTGCAACTGAGCAAAAGGATGCTCTGCGCTCACTGGAAACATTTCAGTCCTGTAACAAAACCAGAGACTACTACGTCTAGACATCTTCAGCTGCCTTTTCCTTGTTTTCTTTTCTGATACCCTGACTCATGACGTGGCTCTCTACAGATCACAGCTAGCACAGAGTGGTTTGCAGAGGAAATTCCCTACACTGTGTTTGTTTCAGCTGATATTTTTCATTTATTTGTTTATCTTCTCTTGCATCCCCTTAAGGTCTCTCATGTCAGGCACACACAGCAGTTTATAACGATCAAAGAAGTCAACATTGTATTTACTCCCCTTTGGACCATGTGGAGCCTCTAGGTTTGCTTTACATGTGGGAGCATCAGTACAGGGAAAGGTTTTCCACAAAGCTATAGCAGTCATGATGTTAGTCCCCCTCACATCCCAACTCCTCTAATTTTAAGCTTGTACCCTTAGTCAGGAGCAGAATCCAAGTTCTGGCTTTAAAACACACCCACTGAAGAAAATTTAAGAGGTGTTGTTGCCCAAAGAGTTGTTGACCGTCACTAATGACATTGATTTAAACAGGTCAGGGACCTAAACTTCTTCTAAAACTGGAAAAAAACCACATGTTGGGCTAAAGAGTCTACAGGGTCTACCTGGACCTCCGCAGTCTACGAGTCACAGTTTTGTACGTTAATAGGATGGTCTGTATGTCAAGAGCGGCACACACGCCTGCACACAAATCTTGCTTCATTCTGTTACTGGATGGAATAAAAGATGCTTTTATTCAGTGGAAACATGAGCAGTCTAACGGAAACTCTTTCCACTGAAGTACTGTTGGGCCTGGGATTACCATACAGGGTTTTTCTCAGATCTCTAAATGGATTCTCCCTGGGAAACAGGAGGTTACAAAAGCAGATGTCTGGTAGACACAATTGCCTATTTCCCCCCAAGTGGCAAAGTCGCTCAATTTGCTGAGCGAGGAAACCACTACAGCACAATACATAATATCTCAAGGCATTCGTTTCAGGACACAGCATTCTTTCATTATCCACTCACAGCCTTCAGCATTTCTTCAGACACACATTATTAAACCACAGCTAATTATTAAATATTTAACAAAAACTTTACAGTACATTGACTGCAGCTACCAAGGTAGGCAGGGCTATAGAGACTGATTTCTCTGTCTCTGAATCTCAATATACATCAAACAGCACGGATGCTTTGAAATTTCAAATCACAAGGTCAAGTTTGGATGGTTGGTAAAGCTCAAAAGGAAGTGATTTTCTTAATCCATTAATATTTTTATGTTATTAAAAAAAAATCCAGAGCAGAGACAAAATCTTGGAATCTTAAAAAAAAAAAAATTCAAAGTGAAAAATTATATCTCCTTCTTCTTCAGCCAAAAAAATTCTCTTAGGTAAATATAAAATATTTGGCCGTTTTAATCTATTATTAATTTTTTTTCAAATGGAAATCTTTTCATTTTCTAAATTTTAAAGGAAGATGCCTTGAAATTTTGAGGAAAAGAAGAACAATTTAGCCAAAGTCAGTCTCATTCAGCAGTTAAGTTTTGCTAGTGTGACCTTTCAAACTTTGGAGTTGGCGGCTCTGTGTTTACACTTCAGCTTTAAAGACCTTTGTTTGAATCCAATTTACTTGTCATGTAAAATAAATGTTGGGACTTCTATTTAATCCTTTCACAGACATTTCTGTACAGAGATTAATGAATTTTAAAGCCATTATGATCATCTAGTCTGACCTCCTGCATAACACAAGTCATAAAATGCCACCCAGCAATTCTTGCATCAAGCCCAGTCATCTGTGATTGAACTAAAGCCATCACACCATGTAGCATGATTTTCAGCATCTCCAGAGTAGTCCAACAGAAGCAAAAATCACAATTTAGCAAAGACAATTTTTGTGCCAGAGAGGAGTATTGGCTGGTTAGAGTTGCCAATGTCCCATAGACCTCAAAAAGTAAAATACTAACTTTCTGATGCCTTAAAAAAATTTAAACGCGGAGGCTACTGTGCATGTGTTTAGGGTAGTCCTTTTTTATTAAGATCAGGGATCAGCAACCTCAGGCACGTGCTGTTAGCACTATTGCAACAGGATTCCAACCCAGCCCTCAAAATTTTGGTCCACTTTCCAGGAATGTGACTGGCCCCCTGCTTCTGTTCTTCTGGCACTCATTCAGGAACGGATAGTTCCAGTCATGGCTGCTTGGGGCAGCAGTTCTGAGGAAGGCTGTAAGAAGCTTTGGAAAACTGTTTTTCTTCTCCCTACCAGCCATCATAATTTAGAGCAAAAAGATCCCCAGAGAGACTTTCTCGTATGAAAAACACAAGGAGAAAGAAAATAAGGTTTTCAGAGGGGAGATAAGACACTCAGATAGTTATTTTGATGGATTTATCATCAATTTCATCCTTCTGTTGGGTTATCGTGTCTCTTTGGAGGATTTTCATACATAAGTGTCATTTTGACCATTCTTTGAGGCTCGTAAAATTGATATGTGTTAATATCCACCTTTTTTCCTTTTGACGAAGCTGAACAAATATTGCAATAATAGACCTTCATTGATATTATTGGTTGCCTTCCTCCCAAGTGCAGAATTACAGTGGTGAGATGTAAGGGAGAGGAATATTATCCTTCCCAGTGCCCAGGGCCAGGCCAGGTTTCCCCATCCTTCACCAGCATATTACAGCTGCTCAACCATCTTGCTCCTTCATCAAGAGCCCACTGAAGTTACAAATGGGTTAATTGAGAGGTTCACATAAGCATTTATCAGGCATCCACAGCAGCGAGGTTAGATACCTGGGATGTTGGCTCTTCTGTCTGGTTTTTAGAAGTAGACGTGTTTGGGAGTGTTTGACAGAGCAGTCATTCTGTGGAAAACTGGGAACAAAGCTACATTTTCTGAGCTGGAATGTGCTTGCTATGGTTAAGCTTCTCTCAGGGAAGTGTTATCGGAGCCAAATTTTTTTTTTTTTTTTTTTCCCAAGATGAGAATCAGATTATTTTGATTCAGGTGAAACAGGGACTCAGATACTATGTAGGCTTTGGTACCCCAAGGGGTGTGTCCATTGAAGGAGATTTTTTTAGAGAAATTGTGGATGAAAACATTATTTTTTCTTGATTTTGAAAAATGCTGCAGAACAGCAATTTCATTTCCCAACAAGCTTTGGGTAGGTTCAATGGTCCTGTTCCTCCTTTCAGTCAACGTTTTCAGAACCATTGCAGACTATGGGTTTCAGCTGAAAAACATTATCTTTCCTCGAAGAAATTCCAACACCATTTCCTTTGGAGTGGCTTCAAACCCCTTTTAATCAATAGAAAGACTACCACTGATTGTGGTGGGGCTAGTTGGTGCCCTCTATAAATATGGTAGGGGGATGTACAGTCTGCAGTATTTGTTTGCATGAAGTCAGTGGGAGATTTGCTTCAGTGCAGCCCAGTATTGATTCACTGGATGGCAAAATCCTCAGATCAAATGTCTCTGCTCCCCATAAATTACCCAAAGCAAGGAAAAAAATGACCTCACCAGTAACTGTGGGAAACTTACAACACATTTTCTTTGAGGAAAAACTAGGTGTGAGTTGCCCTTTGAATAAAGAGGGGGAGATTTTTTCCTATGGTGTTCAGCAAGCAAATTAGAAAAAAAAAAAGGGAACCCAATAAAAATGTTTATAATTAGTGTGCTTAACAGGGCTTAGAAGACTGGCTTCCTCAGGAAAAAAAAGCTCTTCCTTTTCCTTCCTTTCCTTGTTAATAGCATGGAGACAATTTCCTGTTTCCTTTTTCCTCTTGTATTCTGAAAATGGTTAGGAAGACAAATTTGAAAACTGGAAAACATTTTATGGGCAGACTAATCCTAGAAGGAGACTAAATGATTGAGATTTGCGGGGGACTACATAAGTCATCAAGCATGCCTCATTTCTCTCAATAAGGCAGAGCCAAAAAAGAACAGATCTGGGCTCAGATCTTGCATTAAGTGATATTTTAGAAATGTGCTTTTTAAAAAAATGAATAATTCCCATTTTACAGCTGCTGATATGACTGCTGCAGAGCGTTGGAATAATTTCTGCCAACACTCACTGCCTAGTTTCGTTTGGGCGAGTCATGCCTATAACAAGTGTTTTGGGGTTTGTATGTAACCTGCTGGCTCTTGTTAAACTGCGTTTCAGCCTTTGATGTACGTGAAACAATATTGCCAGTCCCCCTTACCACACAAATCATAAAGCTGACTAATAAAAATACAAATATTGTGTATATAATAATGAGCTCCCAAAGGGTGGAAGGAAGGCTCTTTCACACTGAGCTGCACACAGGCATGTATTAATGCAGTTTGATTTGATCACTGGAAAATTGTGTCCTGTAATTACTAAGCAAACATGAGGTGGAATGACAGGGAAATGCAATGAAATGGGGCTTTGAGGTGGAAGACCCATTTTCAGAAACTGCAGTTGGGAAGGAACACATACAAATCCTGTGAAACTGCCTTGGAGCACAAGGGATCCATTGATGTACAAATGAATTGTATGCTCACTTGGTGCTGCAGGACCTGCATGGGGCAGTATAGACCAAGAATTATCAGGAAAGTACTGGATTTTGGGCATCTGGGTTCTCATATAGTGGGCACCACTTTCGGAAAACATCAGCTTTCCTGAATGGCTCCCCTTTGGTGTTCAAAATTAATGATTTTTTAAAAATTGTATTCTGTTTTAATTTTAATAATCTATTTACTGGATAATGGTAACACTGTCTCCCTTTATTGGATGTTATGACTACTCACAAACTAAATGGATTCAAAGTCCTTCAGTACATTCACAAATAACGAGACCTAATCTCCTACATAACGATACCAATCATTAGATACTAATTTTCAATGTTATTAGTAATTAGTATTTACAAAGGAGGAAATGCATTTGCAGTGTGGGAGCTGCTCGCCCAAGATCATTCCACATGCTAGATGTCAAGCTCTGCTAGAAGCTCTCTTCCCAGACCAGATGTCTTGCATCCACGTTGTACAATCCAAGCACAACATGCATCTTTCCCCTAGGAAGTCACCCGGATCTGAATTATTCTGTGGACTGCCTTAGTGGTGCTCTAAAAAACTCCAGCCAACCCTGTAGATTGTGTGTTCAATGAGTAAGAAATGGAAGGATGTATTCAAATACCAGCAAATCTCACCTTTCCTGCCTTCCTGGACAGCTGTACTGCAGGATGTAAGGACAGCATGGTTAAAGTTGATGCGTTCAGCCTTGGTTTTTTTCCTTCATTTGAATGCTTTACTATGTCAATAGAAATAGTCAGCAGTGTTTTTAAGAAGAGTTTAATGCAAGGCCAGTGTATTGACAAAACGTGTAGTCACGATAAAGAAGGGTGAGCATGGGCCATTTTATCCCACTCTGAAGGCCAAATCTATCTGCCTGCAAGTAGGTTCTCAAAGTTACCATTAACACAGAGAACAGCGCGTTCCTAACAGTGCTTGTGAACTCAGTACGTGTGTTACTCATGGATTACTGTCCTGACGCAGCTTCTCCACAGTCCTCTTTTAAAACACAGTCACTGTTGTGTCCAGAGCATTTAAGTGGTAGCCTGGCACATGCTGCAAAGACTCAAGAAGAGACAGAGTTGCAGTAAAGCTTCTTGAGAAGAGAAACGAACAATTCATTTGCAGCAAACAATAAAAAAAGAAGAAAAATTAAAGATGTAGGAATCCTAATAACTATGATGTGGACTGGTGGTGCCTTTATTAGTCTCCTTTGTGTTCTTGCTTGAAACATTTATCATCGCTGAACTAGCTGATTATTCTCTTTCAATTACTTCATATGGAATAATTAAATAAAATGAAGACAATAATCTTTTATAGATGGTTATGAAGAGGAACAATTTTTCTCAGGGAACCGAATATAGATTTCTTTCCCCTCCCCTTTACCTCCCAAGACTGTAGAAATCTCATGCATTCTGTGCTACAGCATAAAGAGAGCTCCTGAATCCTCTGAATTATTTATTTTTAATAGTTAATCATCATTTAAAAGCCTCACCTGTATGACCTGTGATTGAAGATCAAGCCTCATTGAGTACAGTGTTTCATTCTGATGACACATTTCCAGACAATTTCCCGAGTGCTACACGAGAAGCTGAAAATGCTGCAGACTGCTCGTATTTAAAAAAGGCATACTGCCCTGCTGAGATTTCCCAGGCACCAGGTGCTGTTGAGCTGTCCCTCTCTGCATAAGGCTCTAAGCCTCACCGTGTTGAGGGCATAGGACAAGAATATAACAAGACTGCTTTGAGGTTACCCTTGATGAGATGGCACTTCCCGTCGTAGCAGCACTTCACAGTTTCTTATTGTCTCTGTGGTCACAGACCCTAAATCTGCATGAGGATACACGTCAGAGAAAGAGAGGCCAAGACACTTGAACAAAAAGGTCCGGGAGCTGAGTATGGAAAAACAGAAACTTGGAACTGGCTGCCAGCATGGCTTTCCCTCACCAGTGGAGGTGGTGACCAGTTTTGGTTGTATGTTCTTGCTTTGTCCCAGCTAAGTTCCCTTTCGCAGGCAGAGATCTGCCAGGTTAGGAAGAAAGAGACAGATGTGGTCTATGAGCAAATGAGGTATCCACCTTAATATTCATATCATTAGAGAAAAAGATCTACGGAATATGTTGCATTCAAGCTCAAGTCTTTAAGATAATGAGAGGTGATCTAGTCCACGTTGCAAGCTGAAGCTTGTGGCAACTTGTAGGGCAGAGAAAAGAAAATGTGTGAGAGAACAGTAAGGGTGGAACTCATTCCTCTACCTTGTACATACCTGAGCACGTTTCTACCTATAGTCAATGAAGGGAAAATAACATTTCAAAGGAGGGGGGACACAATTCACCTGCTGTCATAGGGCATATGAATCATACTCCTGTGCTCTGCTACAGCTCGGCTCACATCTTAACAAGAGTCCTTCAAAGAAGTGATGGTGAGGCTGTCAGCAGGGACATGGGTTGAGAATGATAACCTGTATTTCATACTACTCAAATCTGAACAACCGCCAATTTTTGTTGCCTCTGTTCCTACTGAGTTGCCAGGGAGAGGCAGACTAGCTGGGTCTCCTGCTGACTTCAGTGGACCAACTTCTTTTGCAACACTCTCCAAGGATCCTCTTGAGGGGAACACAACTGCTTCCCTGGAAGACTCTTGGCGTGCAATGAACTGCTGGACACAATTCCCAACATTTTAGCAGCCTTTACTCCTGTGTAATCACAATCCCAAACGCTATCTTGGTATTAGCTGAACTTAAAAGTGTAAGTTATAAATGGGATTTTTTTGAGAGGAAAGACGATACCCTGTGTAAGGTGCTTTTAACTTAGTGGTATTCCCAGGAGTAAGAGAACTTCTGGATCTGGAAAAGCAATCGTGATTAATAACACAGTACTTATAATACTTTCCTTTTCAAGATTTGTTTACCCATCACCATTGTTTGATCACAAATAGACCCATTTTACAGTTTAATGAAAAGGAC
This sequence comes from Bucorvus abyssinicus, assembly GCA_009769605.1. Classification (NCBI taxonomy): domain Eukaryota; kingdom Metazoa; phylum Chordata; class Aves; order Bucerotiformes; family Bucorvidae; genus Bucorvus; species Bucorvus abyssinicus. The sequence continues at coordinate 4,187,958 of CM020063.1, forward strand.
TCTTTTATGGCTTCAACTGAACAGATCTGGGGAATGTTTTTTTGTTGTTTTTTTTTTTTTTCCAGAGGGGCCTGTGCTATTGAATGTCTAATCTGGGCTGTGTCAACCTGCACATCTGAACACACAGACACTCAAGATCAGACTCAGTGTTGTTGTTTCTTAAATTAGTTCATGGCCACACAGAAATATTTAACCCACCAATGTTTCCTCTAGCCATCTGCCCTAATTCCAGGACAACACTGTTGCCCTGTGGCCTGAGTCCTGGCTGGTTCTCGGTCCGTGTGAACAGCAAACTCTCTTAGAAAATTTGGTTCTCACAGGGTTTCCAGCGTCATAAACTACTGCAGGAAAAGACCATCATTTTGACTGTGCTTTACAGATGTCAAAGCCTTCATGGGACTCAGTTTAAACGTAGGGCTCAGTGTCAAAAATAATACAAAAAACTGGCTGTAATTACCTCCTGGAGTTAGCTTGCAATAAATTAAAACAAAATAAAATAAAAAAAAATCCACCCCACATTTTAAAGGAATTTTGACTTTCTGCCTAGATATATATTTTTTCACTCCTTGCTTGGAAACTTAAAGAAGGGAACAATTAATGAAAACCAATCTCTAGGAAAGACACGGTTTTCAAATCACGTTTGTTTTCATATCATAAAGTAGGCCACTGTTTCTTAACATAGTTTTAATTCATAAGAAAACCCCAAGACAGATTAGAAATGTAGATCAAATGAGGAAGGATTTAAAATTATTTTCATTTTGACCCCTTATTATTGACTACCCTCCTGCATGCCTCATTTTTTTCTTATTGGCAGCTGTAATAGTTTAGTATTTTTATAGTATACATTACAATAATTAAAGGGGTGTATATTTTTATGGGTGAAATACCCTTCTTGCAGCCATTGCCAGAGATTGTTAGTAAAATGCAAATTAAATGCTGGCTTCTGGACTGCTAAAACATTTTGTTTTGTCTTCCTCCTCCAGTGTACTATAATTTTTAATTTTGCACCGTTTTAATTCTCAGGTGCAACAGGAAACAAAAGGTCTCTGATGCCTTGAGGACAGCAGATTGTGTGAGGTTTGGGACCTTATCGGAGCTTGGAAATATGAGCCCAGATGTCTTGCCTAAATTTTCAAACTGGAAAAAAATATTTGTTTTGGGATACCACTACGTTTAGCTGTTTATCCAACACAAAACCTGAACTTTATACCTGAGGCTATGAGCAGGTAGAGCTCTCAATCCACTCCTGAGACTGGACATTTGTCCACTGATAGAGATTTGACTGTGTAATTCACTCAACCAACAATATCAATGGCAATGTGGCTTCTAAAACTGCCTGTTTGCAAAGGCAATCTTATCTATTTTCTCTTCTATGTTTCCCCATCTTGTTTCCCCATCCTGGGTACACTGGAGTTGAAAGGACTTTCTTGCCCTAACACTTACTATGGGAGCAGGAGCTAACCAGGCTTTGGTGAACGTTTTGGTAAGCAACCTGGAGCTCTGCTGTCTGCAAGTAGACCCTGTTACCCATTGAGAGCGACCTTTCCCTGTAGGATGGACTTTGCTCCTCCTCCTCCGCCTGACTGGCTATACTACATGGGTTCGGATCCCTTTTGACTTTATTTCCCGGACTTTACGTTGATCCTGGGCCATAGGTCTTGTCCAGATCTTAAGTTGATCCGATCTGGGACTTGCTGCTTGGTTTTAAGTATAGCACATAATTTATCAGGCATCTCAGCCTAAACTCAGTCTAGTTTCTGTCAAACTACTTTACATTTGTGTTATGTATGTATATATATACATATACCAACACACTAACCCCAAAGTAGTTTGCATGACCTTTCCTTTCGATTCAAAACGAGAGTCTAACTTCAAGCCAGAATATATCTGTCAGATCAGTCAGTCCCTGTTATGGGATTACCATTTGAAACGCAAGATAGAAACTTTGCAGCGTGAATAATGAATTAATTATTCTATCTTTATCCCTAGAAAAAGAAAGTGCTAGTCCCTAAGTCAAAGAACATATATCCCCTATTAAAAATGCTTGTGTTTTTCAAGTTCCATCTATACAGAAACGTGAAGTAGTGAGTAAAATACATCAAATTTTGCCATTTCCCCCCCGCCATTTGTCAGTGTGAAAAAGTAGCTTTATGTACAAGAACTAATTGTTGCCAGAAACTCACTTTATGAAAGAGATCAAAATGAGTAATTCTTCGAGTCTAATGGATTTGCTTCAAGAGGGAAGCAAAATGAGCCAAGAAAGAAGCATATAGAGAGTTTTCCAAGGATTTAAGGTCAAATAAGACACCATCTTTCAAAAGCCTAATGAATGACAACTAGGAATTCAAGACCTTCAGACACAGGAAAAGTCACACTTTTCCTGTAAGTGAGGATGCTTTAAAAAGTATCATGATGGAAGCGAACCAATTTTTTTTAAAATGCATATAACAGAGTCATTTTGTTGCCTTCAACACAGAGAAACCAGGGTAAAGTCAGCATAATTACTGGTGAAATGAAGACGATAGTTGTGAAATTTTTTTCACATCTTTTCCAATATTAAACTTATTTTTACAATTATCTTTAAATGTTTTTTGAATGGTGAATTAAATAGTGGCATATTTTACAGTGCTGGTGGTTGGAGGGCCACTGCAGAGCCAGGTAGGTTTAATTACTCCATCCCATAAACTCCTGCTCCCCTTTATTATGCTGACAACCCCAGCCCGTAGATGGCTTGTGTGCCATAGATGATTAGCTTGTTCACAAAAGGGGATGTAGAGTATCTGTCACTCCCACCATCCTAAGGAAAGACCTGAGACAAGAAGAGAATTCCACTTTTGTGTGACCAAAAAAGGTGGACTGGGTAGAGGAAGGAGGGGAACAAAAGGGTAAAACCTAGATTTTCCCATTGCTGGAGCATTGGTCATGAGATTCATGTGAACAAGGATGGGTTTGCCCACCTGATTCTTGTCCACTGTGTGAGTTGAGCTTGTCATTTCCACATCTTCCATGTTCCCTGTTTGGCTTGATCATTGCTCAGGACAGACAGTATCTAACCGTGTATACAGTCAGTGCCTAATACAACATGCAATCAGGGACATCCAGGTGGTAGAGCAGCCAATACTTTTTGGGGCCCTGAGTGTAATCAGCCAGCTGTGCCACAGAAGCTACAGTGACTTTTCCAAATGCAGTGTTTT